>JABFFC010000590.1:0-72618 GCA_013623535.1 Fusarium penzigii
CTCCCCTGGAACTAGTGAACCAAACCACCTGCAGTCACTAAAATCGCCTTCTTTTTTTGCTTTCCCTCTCTTTCGCGGTACAGTACTGGACAGCACAGTACCTGCAGTCCATTTTCAGGTTCCTTCTGCCAGACACACGCCCTCTACAATATCTCATGTCTCACACCTCTCTAAATTGTCCATATTCACTTTTCCTCCACTTTGCTCTCGCGATTCTAACAAACTCGCTTCCCAAAAAGAAAAAACCCTTGTCTCCTCTGAACCACTGTCTCTCGTCTGCTGGTTGTTGTGTGCATGTGCCTATGTCTCTCTCCCTCACTTTTCCTTCCATTCTTGCCCACCTCTGCTGCCGTTTCTATCAGACTCAATTACCGGCAAGCCCAACCTTGTTTTATTTATTTATTTTTTTACTTTTTCCTTTCTTTCTTCCTTCCTTCCTTTCCCATGAATACTATTCCTACTCCTCCCTTCTAAAAACCTGGACCCTGCTTCTTCCGTACTCCTCCTGCAGTAACAGTACAGAGGACTAACAAACACTTGTGTGATCCCGCGATAACCCTCGAGATCTCGAGTCTCAAGCCTGCTACTCCATAAACACACCCAGGCAGTCAAGCTCACTCTTACAAGCTTCAAGACAGCCTGTCTAGCACCTAAAACAACCCTCTTCGGACAATTATCAAGCGCACCCTTTTCCCTTACTTCGCCTTCTTCCCTTTTTCTTTTCTCCTTCTCTTATTTTATCATCTTTTCAAAACCCTCCGTATCCCTCTTCCCTCGCTCTGAAGTCTGGGACATCTATAAACAGACCATCTACGACTGTCCCTCTTTCTGCGAACGCAAGTAATTGCCTCCCAATCCCAGACATAACGACCATCTTGTTGATACTCCCGTCTTGTCCAACTTGGATTGTGCACCTTGTTCACCAAGCCTAGAGTTGTCATCATAACTTCAGTCCAGAACATCGATTGATTGTCCTGTTGATCTTTGCATCAGGGCCCAGGGTTCATCTATTGCCTTTTCCAGTCGCCTCATCCGTTGCCACAAGGTGATCCAACCTCGAGATCACCACACGCCATCTGTCTTGGGACCCCATCAACATCTCCGCTGTCTATCGTCTTCCAGGGCTGCTTTCGCCTGTGTGATATTCCTAATTCTCCACCGGCATTTTTTGGTCCCCTTTTTCCTCTGCCTTTCCCATCCATCCATTTACAATACAGTACCCTTCAATCCTCATCCTCGACTTAACGGATCTTCCCCCTCCCTTTTCTCTCCACCATATCACCCTCACTCGTTGCAATCGAGATACCATCGTTCGATCGTCCTGCTTGAGTATGTGCTAGTCAGTATCTGTCATCTGCACCTTCACACCCTCAGATCTGCTGTTGTTGTAACAATACGACCACAAATACCATCTTAACAAAACCTCGACTCATTGCTACTTCCCCCCTCATCTCGCAGCCCTCCTCTTTCACGTCGGAACGCACAGAATCAGTACTCACAGCGGTACTAGCTTGCAGTTATCCTTTTGACCGCCCTGCAGGCTCTCAACCTTATGGGCTTTCTTTGCCAAACAACATCCATTTCCAGCACCTGCTCACCTTGGATTTCTTGTCATTATCGATTTTGGCCCTGGTATTTCAACTTGCCGCATTTCTTCGGACCCATACCATTCGTTCATCCGCTTGCTCTTTTCTCCATTGTACTGTAGGTGCATTTCTGTTCCTCCCGCCACTCCCCCCCTTCCCTGTTAGTTGTCTCCACACCAACAAGCTTGTCTTTTACTTCTGCCACTCCAAGGCCTCGACTGCTTCCTCTTATATCAGCCACCTTCCATATCTTGCCCTTAAACTCCCCTGGTCTCAGCTTTGCTTGATTCTCTCAAAGAAAGCCAGAGTTCTGGTCAGCATTTTCTCTGCTTAGATCCCAGCTTGCCCGAGCACTGCACAGACTTTCACTTGAAAACAGTCTAACGTCGGCCATCCACAACAGCTAAACGAGCCGCCTACTACTCCGTCAATTCAGTACAGCAGCCTGCCGACCTGTACATCTGGATCCACCACCTCAACGACCAAGCTCCAAGTAACCCAATTACATTCCATTCAGCTCACTGCTGTCGACAAGAAAGACATATCGGCACATTTTATGTACCTGGAATATTGAACATTGTCGAGTTTCTGATAGTACTTGTACTACCACCCGATAGTATTCAGTCGCAAGTTGTGTCAGCACAGTCGTCTTCCCTTGAACAACAAAGCAAAACGTCAACCTGGCGCCCTTCAGAGCAAAAGGATCTTCTTCTGTTATCGGAGGGAGAATAGCAAAGAGTATTGAAGTCAACTGTATGTCTTCAGAACTCGAAGTCATCTTCGGGGAACTGGGCCTAGCTCAGTACCTTGGAGTATTTGTCGAACAAGGTTTCGATGAATGGGATATCATTCTTGATATTCAAGAATCTGACTTGTGAGTGGCCCTGGTATATGATATGGGGTCTTTGGATGAATACTGACATGCATGGCCAGAGATGCATTGGGAGTAAAACTCGGCCACCGGCGGGTATGTTGTCGACTTGAGAACCAATCATTCGATTGAATGGCAAACTGATCCACGTTGTGTCTTGTAGAAACTTCAGCGACGGATAGCAAACGCTCGAGGAATTTCACCTTCAGCTTCATTAGCTCAGCCAATTCGACCGCCACTGGAGGAAGCCAAGCCAGAAGGAGCTCAATTTGAATCAAGTCGACATGAGATTCTTCAAGAGGGACAAGGGGTTGCGAAAAGAAAATATCGAAGACATCCCAAGGTAGGGGCAAAGTTTTTTTTTGAGTGCTCATCAATAAGAAATGACGCTGATGTTGTAACAGCCTGACGAAAATGCTCCTGAGCGACCACCATCCGCCTATGTCTTATTTTCCAATAGTAAGTTGGACGGGTTTCCTGGTCATCGAACGACAAACTGTAACGAGAACCTACACTTACCTTTCTCCCTCCAGAGATGAGAGAAGACCTGAAAAGTCAGAATCTCAGCTTTACCGAAATCGCAAAACTTGTTGGTGAAAACTGGCAGAACCTTGTGCCCACTGAGAAGGACGCATACGAGAGCCAGGCCAATGCCGACAAGGAAAAGTACCATCGAGATTTGATGGAATATAAGAAGACTTCCGACTACAGAAAATACATGCAGTATCTTCAAGAATTTAAGGAAAAACAAGCTAAACGTACCCAAGGTTTGTTTCCGGAGTGTCGTGGTATCACCATGACCCCACCAGTACCTGATACCTTTACTGACTCCTTGATATAGGCGTAGATGTTTCCAAACGACCAAAGTTAGGAACTGAACGATCGCGTCATAATAGTGGAGGCAGCAGCTTCGTTCCTGGCGGTAACACGAGTGCAAGTGGCAGCGAAACGTTGCAGGGCAGTGAACCATCACCACATCGAAAAGAGAGGATGAACTCGGTAGTATCGATGGCCGATTCGCAGCACTCTTCCACGGCACCCACCCTGGCCTCACGAGCAAATTCAAATGACGATGCCATGTCTTCGCCACGAGGGGGCTATTTCGACGCTGGTAGTCCGAGAGAGCCCCTTCGACACGCACCCCCTCGTCAGTCAAATTGGAGAGAAGATGGCAGGAGCAACAGCAGCAATAACGGCAACAGCCCTCACCACCAACACTTGCCCTCTTTGTCCAACATGCTAGACGACGGAAGACGGACAATTCCTCATTCGACAGGATTCGAGGGTAACCCATATTCGACAGGCTTCGTTGCAGCAAATCATCCCAGATCTGTACCCGAAGTAGCGAATGTGCTCCCGGCACCGCCAGTTCGTGCACCGTTGCTTAGGAACGAACAATCGTCCAGCAGCAGTGTTGGATCAACAAGCCCAGCACCAAGTTTTGCGCGTGGCCCTGGCGAAGGACCACTCCCAATCCACGCACTTCTCTCTCATCAAGACATGCCAACGCCCGCTATTAGCGTTGCTGCGATGTTTGACCGAGGCTCACCAAGCTCACTTGGTGGTGTTGTCAGTCCTCACCTCCCAGACCCCGCCAGACCCGCATTTGGGCAAGACGGAGGTTACAAGGGACATGGTACTTGACCCTCATAGCGCGTCTCAGGATGCGGACTTCATCAAGAAGTCAAGCTAATTTACTCACAAGCCTCTCTACTTATGCCACTCGACGAAAGGCCGGTTAGACTACCGGTAAGACTGGAGCAATCGGGCGATCTCGACGTGCTGATGACCCCAGCCCCGGACCTGTTGGCACCTGGTGCAACCAGACCCATTAAGACACGCCTTGACGGGATGAGCGCGCTACTTAGGGCAGGGGAATTCGTCGAGAGGAACGACCGGGATGACAAACTTTGATCAAGGTGGCGGAAGAAAGGAGCCGAAGCCAGGTTACGGATTGCCTGGCTATTTCAAAACTTGGGAGCAAGTTTGCGTACTTGGTTGCAATATTTTCTTGGATACCCTGTCGTTATGATCATAAAACGTTTGATGACGAACAGAAGCGGGTGCGCGAGGGATACATGGGGTCACGATCCCACGAATTGTCCCAGCCCTGACTTGTAATACGATGAAGCAAGAAGCGAAAGGAAACTTCCTTTCCGATGTAACGGCCATGTTAGCAGGGAATAGCATCGTTGGATGATGTTTTATGATATGCAAATGCGTTCAACAAATTTGTATGAGTATACTGACTGTAATGAATATGATTTAACCTGGTTAAGCCTTTTCGATTCATGTGGTCGTACTATCGAGGCATACTGTTGTTGGTGTCAAGACCGTGAAGGGGCATTTGAGCCAGATGTTGTAATTCGTCGTCAGGAACTATAAATGCCATGATTGGAATGTTAGATTACCGATTTTCGGTCGTGGTTGGAAGAGAGCAACAGATGATTAAGTATGAACTCGAGGACCCTTGAAGCAAATCGATGCTAGCGAATACCGTCAAAGAAGCAGAAGAACAAGGAAAATAGAAGAAGGGGGAGGAACAGAAAGGAAAAAGAAACAAGGGTCAAGGGAGGGAAAAGTAGGACAGACTTGATGTTCAAGGGTCCTTCCCTTCTTGATTTGCTTTTCTGCATTACACGGATTGATCGTCATCAGGGTCCAACCATCAATCCGTCGGGACGTCATAGGCGCAGCCACTTTTGCTGTTCTCAACGGTGGTCGCAGGAGCCATTGGACGAAACCCCGTTTGAACCCTGAACTAAAAGAAAAAATAAAAAGGGAAAGAAAGGAAAAGAAGCGGGGGTGGTTGTCTGACACGAGGCATTCATTGGCGGAGTGCCTTGATTACAGGGCAAGTTGTGTGGGTTTCTTCCCCCATTCCAGACCAAACTGGCGAGGACTCGAATGAACGATGCTACAGAAGATAACGCTGAAATGCACACAGAGATCAGGTGATGTCTCGTGTTGGAAACACGACGATAATGCAAAGATACATAGAGAATGGCCTTTGATTTGTAATTAGACCCATCATTGTATTGAACCCAGCTTCTACCCACCCAATTATGCATCATCCTTCGTCTCACATGGATATCGATACAACTTCTACCCAAACGCCAGGATATCGTCATCACACATTAACTGCAGTAAAACATATGGTCCTTGACCAGTCTCCTCAGGCTACCCACACCATCTATACAGCACCTTCAACAATCTCGGCCGTCCAATCCTTGCGAATCTCCAACTCAGACAGGTCAGGGGTCTTTTCAATCACCAAGCCCTTCTCGTTGGCTAAGTGCAAAAGACAAATGAAACAGAACGATGTCGAAATATCATCCATGACTGGCTTCGGATATACGGCTTGCAAGTTGTTCATAACCGATGTAAACTTGAGAGGCTTTTCATCTTGTTCTGGTGGCGGGGGTTGTGGTCGTGAGCCATCTGCAGGCGTCTATACATCACGTTAGTGAGCACTCCAGAAACAGGATTTGCAACTCCAAGAATGCAATCTTACCTCCCACTTGTCTGTGTCCATGCCCTTCCAAATCTCCTCCTTCAATCGCCTGACGTCCACCTTTTTGGCGACCCGGGCATACTGTACGTATTCTGGACGAACCCGTCTAGTCTGTGTAACCAGAGTTGTCCCGAAAGCTCCAGTGTTGGCAACTGTTTCTCCGTTGAGCAAAGCAGTCAAGCCACCCGTCTCAGTCAAGCCAGCTTGACCATCTACACCAGGTGAAAAGTGCTCGCGAGCATCCGCAAACTCAAGGCCATCGTCATCATCTGCTTCATCACCGGCAAATGGCATGGCATCGTCCTGAAAGAAATTGGCGTCGTAATCTCCTGTCGGAAGGGCGCTCTCATCCGAGTTTTGCAGAGGCGCCTTCTGCCTGGCCCAGAACGCCTCGTCCATTTCACCCTCAGGTTGGTTGTCTTGAACTACAGCACCAAAACCGGCTCTCGTCCCGAGACCTGTGCGTCGTCGACCCATGCGTGCCCTGGGCTTCAAGAACAAGTTTAGCAGAGACCTTGAGTTGAAGTGCTTGTCATCAGGAAGTAGGTTGCGTGATTTCGACTTCCAATCTTTTTTGGGTATACTGATAGCCGAGTTACTGGCAGCTTGCGTGTAGATGGTATCTGCAGTGCTCGAGTCAAGAGGCGCAGAAAAGTCAATCTCGAAAGGCGCCTTTTCCTTGCGTTTCTTAATCTCCCCAGTTGGCTTGTTGACATCCTTGATCTTTCGAATCCTCCAATGCTCGGCGCTGGTCCAGTTCTTCTGTAAGGCTTGATCAAAGAATCCTAATATGTCCTCGTGCATCTTATCGACTTTTTGAGTATTAGTCATGGACACAACATATTCTCCATTATCGTCGAATCCATCTCCATCACCTCCATCCTCACCGAGACCGGCATCGTATACGCGCATCTGCGGTTCCAGGGCAGCTTCACGGGCCCAGGCCTCACCGCCCTCTCCAAACGCAACGTCGCCCATCACATCAAAGGAACCGAGGCCGAGATCGTCGTCGTCAAAACCTGCAGGTGCATCGCCGTCAATCACCAGCCCGGAAGCATCGCCGAATGCCCCCGGCGTCTTTTCTTTGTCCGGGTCCTGCCTCCAATCCTCTGGTGCCTTCAGGAAGGGAATATCCATGGATCCCGATGGATCGCCAAGATCAAATGTCTTGAGAGATGGGCAAACATCCAGTTCTTCGAGTCGCTGTAAGTCAGGGATGAACCTCTGCCCAAGAGCCGCCACGTCAATCTCCACGGCAGCATCTTCATCCTCCTCATCCTGCGCTTCTGCTTCTTCTTCCTGATCCTCCTCAGCCGGTTCGTCCTCATCGTCACCCAGCTGGCGCTGTTTTGACTTGCCGAGCGTAGCGGTGTCACCCGAGTCGTCACTGCTATCAAAAACAATGCGCCCTTGTGAATCGATCATGAGGTGATTCAACAGCAGTCCTTTGGCACCACCTTCATCAAAATCTGCTGATGCTTTCTTAAATAAGGGGTCAACACCAAACTCCAACTCAAACTTCTTTAGTTGCAATGAGCTGAAAGATGGGGCGAGAGTGGCCTCGGAGGAGCGCTGGGTCTTGGAGAGGTTAGTATAGGATAATAGTGGCGAAGCTCTCTGTCAACATACCTTCTTCTTGGGCTTCTTTTTCACATTGCCATCCTCGTCCAGCTCTTCCTCGCTATCCTCGGCATCCTCGCCGTCACGACTCTTCTTCTTGCTTTCGTTGCTGTCAGCAAGGCCACTCAGCAGCTTGCCGGTCTCGGTTGCGACACTGTCGACTCGGTTGGTGTAGATCTTGACACATCCGTCTAGTGTGCAACTAGCTTTCTGGAAGTTGACACCATCGCCCTCCTTTAGGAATGACATGTCGTGGAAGTAGTCGATCAAAGCAAAGTTCCAAGAGTTTGTGGCATTGATCTTGTTATCAGTAGCCATTTTCATCCACTCCTCAAAGTTGGCCAGGAGAGGGACACGCTTCATAGGCGTGACAGCAGTGCCTCCGACAACAAAGCCCTCATCATCATCCAGATTCGCACCGCGTCCGGCGCGAGGGGTTCGGGGATCGGATTGAGGGGAAGCGTTCTCCATGTCGTCGAGGCGGATGCTGACCTTGCGAGGGGTAGCGGCGGCCTTGATCTCGTTGATTTGCTTCTCATATAAGGCCCTCCGGGAGCTCATACGCTGGCCCTTCTCGTGGGCATCATCGTTGAGTGGAATTCTGGAGAGAAAATTGATGTGAGCATGCCGGTCATGAGGGTTGCTAGGGTATGCTGCAAGAAAAAGCACTCCACTCCTGAAACGACACTTACTTGATGGGGGACTTGAAAGGCGATGCGGTTACTGAGCCAGAATTTGATCTCGAATTCCCCGTACGGGGAACTTGGGCGACACGAGGCATCTTTTTGTCACTGTACCTGTTCTGAGCGGGTGGATAGAGATGGTAAGTGAGGTTGAAGTAAACGAGGCCTGGCGCGTCGTTATGGTAGTTGTTGCGGGCCAACCCTTGCCAAAGTAAACAAAATAATGCGACCTGGTGTGTTTCCCTCCTGCCTTTGCCTGTTGGCTGTGGGGTAAAGTTAACCCAAAGAGAAGTGGGGACACATGCAGCCACGTTTCTTGTGTCCTTGAGGCTAAGGCAACAACAAACAATAAAAAGAGTCCGTTCCAGTGGTGCTGCTTGCTTACCTAGGTACTTAGGTACCTAGCTAGGTACCTGGGGAGGTACGACTAAGGATGGTTAAACCCTCCTTTGCGCATTCCATAACCAGTCCCTTCTGCCATCCTTGATTGACGTGGATTTGTGTGAAATCAATCGGGACCGAGGCAGGAGCGAGCCGTATCATTTTCACGCACGTATTCGCCTGATTTCATACAATATTTACAACATTCTGCTAATGCAGCAGCCTGCCCACTACCTATCAACTCTTTTGCAGTGCCTCCCCCCCTTAGGTAGCATGGAAGGTGTCTAGAAACGGCAGGTGTGCGACAAATGGCATCACCGACCTGACTACTACTTGAGTAGCACCTGGAGAGGGCTTGTGAGGACCAAGTTCACACGCATACTACCAGTAATCAACTCGCCCAAGGGCTTGCGTCAGTGCATTTGAACTTCTTGTACTCTCAATCAGAAGGGAAGCGACGATCATGGGGTGCTTTTATCTGCTAAACCTGCGTCTCAGAGACTTCTTGGCAACGCTTTGCCTATCTGTCACTGCAGGTTCGAAACTGGATCTGCCAAGATTAACAAAACCGTGTACATTAGCAGGTAGCGCACTTGTACCTGCTGGGCCACACTGTGGCGACTCTCCATAACCATAAACTCTGGATGAACTGGAACTACCTACGTCTTGTTATTTGAGACGTCACCACCATTTAGTGATACAGAATTGCAACGCAACAAGGCAGTGGACAAACTGTTGATATGCGCAATAAATACCTGTTATTCAAAGATGATTCTCCTTTTGTTTGGGCGATCCAGCGCTGGAAGCTGGCCAAATTCATCATCATGTGATCTTTTCATGAGCTGGGGTCCACGTAACGTCATGATACTGTACAGTACTGTCCCCTTCGGTTCTAGACGCGGCAAATCTCGACAGCTTGTCTCGCTCGGCCTTGGATTTCTCTTGGCTCCCTCCCACTCCCAGACCATCCCGATATGGTTATCTGATCAACCAAACTAGACTCCTCATTATATTCTTGTTAATTTCCTTACCTACCAGTATCCTACTCCTCCTCGTTTCAATTCAGTATCTCATACTCCCTTTTCACCACTCTTCTCAGCATGGTTTACGAAGCAACCTCGGCATGACACCACAATCACGATAGCCAAAACATGGCCATCACTGCCCCCCGCGCACTCGTCCGCCTTGGCGAATATCTCGTCGCCGAGCGAAAAACACCCAGATCGAAGAGACAGTCTCCCAGAGGAAGCCGCCTAGATTCGAGCCCTTTCTACATCACCGTCCTACTTCTGTCCGTTTTTGCTGCCTATTCATTTGTTGCGCAGACCACCGCGCATCATCCCCGCCATGATGTCGCCAGTTCAGATCAGCTTTTCAAGCGCAGCTCTTCGAACAACCCCCCCGAGTGCAGCGAACTACACACAGTCGCCGACAAATGCGAGTTCGTAAAACAATACTGCAAAGACGACGACGCTGGCCTTATTCCATATCTCCAACTCTATTATTGCGATTTTGCTCACGTACAGCCCATTGCCTTTATTATCCTCATCATATGGCTTGGTCTTCTCTTTACCACAATTGGCATAGCAGCCAGCGACTTTTTCAGCGTCAACTTGAGTACTATCGCGACTATTCTTGGCCTCAGCGAAAGTTTGGCTGGTGTCACATTCCTTGCTTTTGGCAATGGCTCCCCCGATGTGTTCAGTACCTTCGCTGCCATGGGTTCCAATAGCGCCAGCATGGCGGTTGGTGAACTTATCGGTGCCGCCAGTTTCATCACTGGTGTTGTTGCCGGTTCCATGGCCCTTGTTCGAGAATTTCGTGTTGATCGAAAAACGTACGCGAGAGACCTCTGTTTCTTTATCGTTGCCGTATGCTTTACCATGGTCTTCCTTGCCGATGGGCATCTACACCTATGGGAGTGTTGGGTCATGATTGGCTATTATGCGGTATACGTGGTTACTGTTGTGATATGGCACTGGTACACAACGAGGCGGAAGCAGAGACTACGCCGCGAAGGCGAGGCAAGAAGTCATGTGTATGGTCCATTTGGGTATTCAGGAGATGAGCTGGCTGGTGAACCTTACCGAGACGACCCCGACGACGTAGACAATGGTACTGGCACTGGCCATGCAAGCCCGCGTGACATCTCGGTGCTTGAGGCGGGCCCTCGCATTGAGGTTGAAGGGGACCAGGACAATGCCAGTGACGCTTCTAGCGAAGAACATGAACGCATGGTTGCTGCCGAGGTTGCCAGCAGCATGAGGGTTCTACGGACGCGGAGCCGCAGAAGCCACACACTGACCCCCATCCGGCCCAGTCTTGTAGGTGCTCTTGAGTTTAGGTCTGCTCTAGCTCAACTACAACGCGAGGGTAATCTGCAACTTGCTACAATCCCTGATCGCCCAGAGTATCCCGATAGAAGCTACTCAGATTATCATGTCCACCGACGAAGAGAAACCACAAGCGCGATTCCTCAGTCGGCTCGATCAGATGGTCACCTTCTCTCGGGCTACTCTGACTTCGTAACAAGGAGGGAACGGGCACTCTCGTCTGGCGATGCGCCAGCTGGAGGCTCGCTGCATCCTGACCTTGCGGTGCCAACCCGGGACCGATCCGATACTAACCTTTCACTCCCAACTGTCACCGGTAGCGGCGCGAGAACCCCTAGCCCCAATCCCTCCTATACTATCGGGGGTAACTTGGCGCCACCCCCCGTTGGCCAGACCGGCGCGGCTGAGGATGTTACTCTATCGCCCAACAACCCACCGCATGCCCAGACGCTGTCGCCTCAGTTACATCTACAAATTCCCAGCCGCCGCAGCAGTTACAGTGACCGGTCTTCAACAAGTTCACCATTCCCCATGTACACCGACTCACCCGCCATGCTTACACCCAACCCTCATACGGAACCCTCTGAATTCATGTCACCTAATGGAGCCCCCTCTGGCGGGCCAGCCCGAGAAACACCCTTTGCGGACCTGGGACTGCCCGCAGAGACACCAACACCTGTGAGATGGTGGCCATATTCATTGCTTCCTCCTCCACACATTCTTCTTACAACCCTGTTCCCCACCTTGCAAGGTTGGCGGGACAAGACGATATGGGACAAGTTTGTGAGCGCAATCTCAGTACCGAGTATCTTTCTTCTTGTCGTAACACTGCCTGTTGTTGAGTCGGAAACGACCGATGATGACGACATCTCGCATTTCGGGACAACTCTGGATCGTGAAGCTCACAGTCCTCAAGTATTTGGGCATGTCGCACCACCGGTCTCCCGCGAGCCTCGCGCGATAGAACCCGAATCGGAATGGGAAAGGTATCAGCGATATACACAAAGCCGCAGGAACAGTCATACTGTGTCTCCTTTTGCCTCGCCTCGCGCGACGGCCGAGAATGGTGACAACTCTGGAGCTCCGCTCTTGTCTCTGGGGCCACCGGCCGTTGTGACGAAGCCAGCTTCGGATTTCCAGTCCGCAAGCAGTGTGAAGAATGACGGGTCCGGCTGGAACCGATGGCTCGTGGCGCTGCAGCTTTTCACTGGGCCCTTGTTCTCAGTTTTTATTCTCTGGGCCAATCTCTCCGATGATTGGGAGACTCCAGGGAAAGACCTCGGCATCATGATCATGTACACACTAATCTTTTCACTTGTATTATTGGCAGTGTTGTTACTATGCACCATGGAAACCAGGCGGCCAAAGTACCACTACCTCCTCTGTTTCTTGGGGTTCGTCATCAGTATTGCATGGATCTCAACGATTGCCGGAGAAGTTGTGGGTGTGCTCAAAACAGTCGGTGTTGTTTTGGGTATATCGGAGGCGTTGCTTGGACTGACCATCTTTGCCGCCGGTAACAGTGTTGGAGATTTGGTTGCCGATATCACGGTTGCCCGTCTTGGTTACCCAGTAATGGCTCTGTAAGTGATGCTCTTGCCCGTTCTCATTCCCTCAGGATGTACAACTGACAGTTTGTACCAGATCTGCGTGTTTTGGTGGCCCAATGCTTAATATCCTGCTTGGTATCGGTATCGGAGGTGCAATGATGATGATTGAAAAAGCCAACCACAAGCACCATAAGAACCCGGATCATCCTATCAAGTATAAGTCGTACCGAATTCAAGTTGGTGGCACGTTAATGATATCTGCCATCACACTTTTGGTCACGTTGATTGGGTTATTAATCATTGTTCCCATGAACAAGTGGGTGTTGAGCCGCAAGATCGGATGGGGCCTCATTGCCCTGTGGGCAGTAAGTACCCTTGTTAACGTGATAGTTGAAGTGACTGGAGTTTTGGGAGATTTGTCATAGAATAGTAGAATAGCCTGAGAGAACTGTTTGACATAGTAAATAAAGCATAGAATTCCCCGGTACCATCAAACCATGGATGAAGCTGACGTGTGTTGATACTTGGAGGGTGACCACAAGGAGAATCCTACTGGATAGATTCATGACCCATGGTATGATGCAGAAGTTAGGTGTTAGACAGAGAGATAGCGGGACATGAGACCTCATGATGGCCAAGAGTGCTCAGCCTTGACGATCCATACCGGCTGCCTCAGAAAGAAACGTGGTCATGATTACATGCATCAATTGAAACAAAACAATCATGACACCTTGTCGTCAAAGGAGGGTTGTGTGTCACAAGGCCAACTGACTCATTAAACTCATTTCGCTTCGATACAATGCGCCTCCACGATTTATTCACTGGGCGCAGCCATTACTGGTCGTAATCTTACGACCCTAGTAACCGTGTAAATAGTTGCAACGAAGGAGTAAAAGCGAGGAGTGGATGAGTAGGAAGGGGGGTCAGGTGAGGCTTAGGAACCATTATCCAGGAACAATAATCGCTTTGGATTAAAATGAATACGAGTCGTCATTCGTCCATCGGTCAATTGAGGCCAGATGTCCTTGTAGGTGCAATTCGAGACAGATATTACGGTATGAGATGAAATGTGGCAAGTTAAAAATCCATTTATGAGCTCAATTGCCCATATGTATAAGTATATAGGTAACAGTCAAAGAGAACTCAGGGTGGTTTTGCTCCCTTCTATTATCTATTTATTCCTTCCTCACCTTCGACTCACCTGCCTTCAGCAACTAACGTTGTAAGTCAATTGGTTCCTTGTAGGCAGGCGCTTTCTCCACCCCGCACCTACCTCTCCTGCGTTGACCCTGTGTCGTTCGGCGCTCCTACCCCTGCTTTGCCTCTAGCTCCAGTTGCGCCCCTCTCTTCCTCCTCCCCTCCCCCTCACCGATAATCGTTCACTACAAGCTCGCTCACAACACCAACAATTCAACATCTTAGCCTTGGGTCCCCCCTTTTTTTCTTCCTCTTTTCCTCTTACTTATCAACCTGTGATTTTCTTCTCTACTCTTTTTCTGATACTAAAGACCAGGGAAACAGAACAAGCAAGTCTTCACAATGGCCACTCTCAATGCTCCCCCGACATACACTCCTCTAGAGGAACGTCCTCTCAAGGATACCATCTGCCTTTTCGACGTTGACGGTACCCTCACTCCTGCTCGTCTGGTATGCGCTACAACTCTCTGCAACGCAGTTCCCTACACCTTGCCTATGATCTACAATACTCCTGTTGCAACTTGAAGCTAATACATGCGCTGTTCTTCTTCTCTACCAGTCTGCATCTCCCGAAATCCTCGCGCTTCTCCAAAAACTGCGTTCCAAGTGCGCCATCGGTTATGTTGGCGGCTCCGACTACGTGAAGCAACAAGAGCAGCTCGGCAAGCCTGCCGGTGTCCCCGTCACTGCTCTATTCGACTACTGCTTCTCTGAGAATGGTTTGACTGCCTACCGACTTGGAGAGCCACTCGATTCAAACAGCTTCATCAAATGGATTGGCGAGGACCAGTACAAAGAGCTCGCCAACTTCTGCTTGCACTACATTGCCGACCTCGATATCCCTGTCAAGCGCGGTACCTTTATCGAGTTCCGCAATGGCATGATCAACATCAGCCCTGTTGGCCGTAACGCTAGCACCCAGGAGCGAAACGACTTCGAGCAGTTTGACAAGGATGCAAAGGTCCGCGAGAAGTTCGTCGCCACCCTTAAGGAGCGGTTCGGCCATCTTGGTCTTACGTGAGTTTAACCCCTTAGCTGGCTGTATTGTATATGCGCAACAAAGTTGGCTAATCATGAATACTATAAAGCTTCTCCATTGGCGGTCAGATTTCTTTCGACGTCTTCCCTACTGGCTGGGATAAGACCTACTGCCTCCAGCACCTCGAGAATGAAGCTAAGAAGCCCAATGGCATTGAGTACAAGACCATTCACTTCTTTGGCGACAAGACTGCTGAGGGCGGTAACGACTACGAAATCTACACTGACTCTCGGACCATCGGTCACTCCGTCACTGGACCTGAGGATACCATGCGTATCGTGAAGGAGCTCTTTGACATTTGAAAGGATATGTTATGATACAAGTTCTAAAAGAGGCATAAAAGGCACAATCTAAAGGCTATAGATACGAGACCAGGAAACAATCTCATCACGCCATTTGGCGTCAAAGGACAGTCAAGGTTCGCAATCGTAAATCAATAATAATATGTAATCAGGAGCAATAAGTGAGTCACACTGAGGTATCTCTAACTGTATATCATATACCATCATTTGGTTCGTATCAAGTATCGTGAGTTCGCTATCATTTGCCAGCCGCATCCAACTGAGAAAAGGAATCGTCGCAATAAAGGAGATAAAGTAAAAATAAGTATTCCATCTCTTCATATCACAATCTTCCATCTGTGACTTTACCTTCCATACTCGAGGTGAGGGACAATGACAGGGCCGTATTTGGTGGGTGTTGTAAACGCCCCATCACCCTGTACAATAAAGTCCACAGCAAGGCTCATCTTCGACAGTCCCTGCTGCTGTTGCCCATTGAGGCTTGGGTTGGGGCTGAGGAGGCCCTGGTTCTGCGCCGTGATGGCTTCCTGGTCAAAGGCAACGAAAGCGACATAGTTGCGACGACCCATAAGTTTCTTCAGCTCGCGTGCAGCACCGCTCGCGTCTGTGTGAAAGATCTCCATCATGTCTTCCTTGGTGTCCGAGACTTCGTGTGTCGACTTTTTGCCGTTCTGGGGCACGTAAAGCGTCTTCTGGTTGTGCAGCATCTTGAGTACATAGTTGCTCTGAGGCGCCGCAACAATGGGCGACGAGATGATCTGGTACATGGTCTTATGATCACCAGGATGAGTGGGATCATGAACAAGACCTGCTCCTGAGGCGTTGACATCTAGGTGCTGTGTTAGCGATACATTGAGAACGGTAAGAGGCGTTCGACTCACCTCCAGACAAGAACGTCATTCTGATTCCCTTCTGCTGTGCTATGCCTTGCAAGGTTCGGATAAAGTAAGTTCTCTCTAGATCTTTGGTCTCATGAGTCCACATATCCTTCAGCACCTCCTGGATGTCGAGTTCACCAAATTGGTTCAAGACGTTGCCCATCAGGCCGGTCTTTCCAACTGCTTTCTTGACTTGAGAAAACCCTTGCGCGACGACATCCTTGCCACCAACCACGCCGGCTACTGAGCTAGTGACCTTTCCAAGAATATTGTATGTCGTGTTGACTGCCTTCTTACCAACAGCAACTGTGTTCGCAAGACTCTCCACGGTGTCGAGGCGAGGATATACGAGTGGCACTGACACCATCCAAATGCAGTGCTGCACACTAGGTGGTAGTGTAGCAACCTTGGGGAATATACCTTGGTAAGTTGGACCTGCTAGGACCTGTGCTTGCGTGCGCTCGGATCGACAATCGGGACCGACCACCACCACGGCCGGGCCAAGGAATTTGACAAAATGCCATCCCGTACCGGTGACGGTGAAGATATCATGGTCAGTGCTGACATTCCGTAGCATCTCCACCGTGGTATGATGCTGGAACAGTAGGTACATCTCGGTAGCGATGCGGCCAATGTTTTTGAACATTGGTGACGACTGCATATAATCAGGATACGAGCCATATCCGTCGAAACTGGGATCAGGTTAGTAGAGTCGACCGCGAGAAAAACATCAAGTACCACTCACATGTCATGGTCATCAATCTGCAGAACATGTGGGATCTGCGCGAATGCTTCGCGAAGGAACGGCTGGTCGAAATGACTTGTGTAATAATGGAAGTAGGCGTGTGACACATCCTCCTCATGCCGAGCGGTCCATTGAACATTCTTCTTGTTCTCACGTCCGCTCATGGCAAGCCATTGCTTCAGGAGAGGAACCTCTTTCCACAACCGATCTCCATAGATCTGGTCTCCCAAGCCAAGCTGAACATGGAAGCCACCACACTCGACGTTCTTTTGCAGCACATCTTTCCACATGAATCCGACGCCGCCTAACTTGGCTCGCTCATTCTGGGATGTGCCCGAGGCAAAGTCGTTGCCGGAATGGGCAATGAAGCGCCAACTTGTCTCCTGGCGTCCAGCTACAACGAACTCATAGCGAGTACAGCCGAGGTGCGACGTCACAGCATATGTCCAGCGCTGGGTGACCTCTGCCATCTGGAGGTCAACATCATATTTGTAAAACTTCCAGCGCTGGTGAGTGAAGATGGGGCGTGGCTGCAACTGCCTGGGGTTGGACGACAGATCCGTGCTGGGATGGATATGGATAGTTGGAGGCTGCGGTGCATCTGTAACAATCAAGATACTCCCAAGCCACATGCTCCTCTCGATGTCCATATTCACGTAGCGCAAGTAGGGACCAAAATACACGCCATTGGTAGGCTGGATCCTGTACATGTCCACCCCAGCGCTGGGTGGGGGTCCCGTGAAGCCAGCTGCGCTAGGAGTGGCGGAGGCGGCGACGCTCATAATGCTCTCAGCGTAACCAGGTGTATGAGGTGGGAACATGGGAGAAGCCATGGACTGCTTCCCAAACATGGGTGACGCAAGAGGGTTGCCATATGTTGAAGCGGTAGGTGAGAGCGGTGTTTGCTCATGAGTGATGGGGTTCGGGCCCTTGGGGAACTCCCACTGTGTGGCCTGCGTTGCCAGGTGGATGTAGTAGTACTGTCCCGAATTCTGGTCAAGGTGAGCAATCCATCCTTCGGGTAGAGGAGGTGGTGAAGCCGGATTCTGAGATTCAAAACTCTGTGGTGCCGCAGTAGCCTGCTGCGAGCTCTGGCCGTTCTGCTCGGGAACAGGGTCGTTAGCAAAAGCTGGGTGACCCGGATGCTGAAGAGCAGGAGAAGCTAGCCCACCAGCAGCGCTCGCCGTCGCCACTGCATGCACTTTCTTTTGGGGTGGCGAAGTGCTCGCCGCTTGGGTTTGTTGTTGAGCTTGGCTTGAGCTGGAGGAGCCCTGCTGAGGCCGTTGTTTCTCATTTGGATAAGACGAGTTTCCACCAGGGTTGAGGCTGGAGTATGCAGGAGGAGGAGTTTTCGCCCCTAGTCGCTGAAAGTCTTGCTCCAAGACACTAACTTGAACTGGACCGCTCCCCTGCCCGACATTCTGGGGTTGGTTTGCACTATCCCGGCGCTTTTGGTCTTGAGATGGGATCTGAGCCTGACTTTGAGTCTGGTTGTGGCCATGGCTTAGAGCGGGGTGCTGCTGAGGAGGAGGACTAAAGGACTGCCGATGCTGAGGCTGTGGACTTGAGACAGGATCCATTCCCTGATATACCGTAGGAGGCCCAGAAGGTGCCTGATCGGGTGCCTCAGTAGGAGTCCACGGCCGTTGAACAGGTGGCTGATTTCCGTAATGTGCAAGACGTTGCGCAGCTGCCGCACTCGGGGCATTTAAGCTATTGAGGGTTGCTGTGCCTGAAATACCGGCGGCAGCATACCGAGCTTCGATGGCATCAGCCGGCGCATGTCCTGGTTCCACGATTGGCGTCTCGGGAGGTGGTGGAGAACCCCGACTGGCACGTGTTGTCGAGGTTGAAGCTGTGGAAGCAAAACGGCTCACGCCGGGATCATTCATTCTCGAAGGCTGAGGAACTGAGGGATGGGAGGACGAAGGCGCAGGCGTACTGCTTGACGAAGTCGAGGCGCCACCAGGTGGAGGATAATACGTCTTCTGGTAGCTTGGATAGCCGGTGTTGGAGGAAGCTGGGCGGTGGTAGTCCGCTAGAGGACGCTGAAAGAGATCTTGATCGGCATCCGGGCTTGTTGGAGAGGAAATCGGCTTGGGGGCAGCGCCTCTACGTTCAGCAAGACCAGGCTTCTTGCCTGGAGGACTTGTCTCTAAGCGAGAAGTACTGTCATTGTAGGCGGAACCAAAAGGTTTGGCTGGGGTTGGCTTGCGGATGTCGTCGTCATCAGGAAATGGCAGAGGAGCAGCCGAACTGGAAGCACCTGGCGGAAGAGGAAAAGAATGCTTCGAAGCAGGCGAGGTGGAGGTAGGAGGTGCAGGGTATCTAAATGCGGATGACTTGTTGTCTTTTGTAGGCTGAGGACTCTGAGGCTTGAAGATGCGCAAGGGTTCGATCGTTGGACTATCGCAGTCGTCGGGAGCAGGTTTATTGAGAAACATCTCCTCATCCGGGACCCCGCGACTGCGCTCCATGGTGATTAAGGGGCGTAAGAGGTGGTTAATAGCTGTGTAGCGGCTGTCCGAGTGTGCAGTGTCCAAGGAGGGGTCAAGTGAAGCTTGAGGCAGTCGCCGTTCGAAAGAGACCGACAATGAGGATAAGGATGATGATGATGAAGGAGTGGCCGCAATAATAGGCCAACTTTGTGTCAAGGCGAGAAAATGAACAGAAGATTACTGGAAGAGAAACTTTAGGGGCAAAGGCCACAAGTTTATTTTGCTCGACAACCCAAGTTGAGGCAGTGCCTGAGCTGGTTGCTGGTTGTGTCCAGTCGCCAGCTGGGATGGGCGGGGTTAGGTCGACTTGTGTGAGGGTCAAGGTGCCAAGTGACGTGGGCTGTCAGGCACCCTGGTCTAATATCCTGACTCTAACAGTACTTTGTCCGATGTTAGCATGGGAGTACCGGTACACAAGCTTGTGAGGAGCTGCACGTTGCTTCCCTACCATTCGTAGACTGTCTTGTACATGTATTAGGCTTGAGATCCAAGCTTTTAGGAGGTCGCAGAAATGGCCGCGCTAGAAACAGGAACGACGATTTCCAGCGACTTGGTTATAGGACATGGAACTGAACGAAGCCAGATGAACGAAGCCAGAATGGAGGAAGATGTGGACAGGGTAAAGAAGGTCAAGTCGATAGATAGAAAGAAAAAAGGAGAAGAGAATAATACATACATCGAGGGAGATAATCTTTAACAAATGCAAGCGCCGTGCTACTTCAAGTCGGATGGGCATTGGCCAGGGACTTTGTGCTCATGACAAGACATGGCTACTCTCTCATGAGCACTAAGTATGAGATACAGGGACCAACTGCGCGTGAAAAGCAAGAATAAGGATGTGGTCTTGACTTAACCGCCCAACATCCATGAAGACAGAATTTAAAGCAGCCAGTCCTGATGCATTATTTGACACAGTTTGTCGAGAATTTCAAGCGCCAAGCCTAGAAGAATTGAGGCGAGGTTGCGAAGTGCCCATTGTTGAAGAGATGTTGAGATAGTGGAGGATTTCTTAGGCGGGCAAGAGACGTTATTGACCGCATCGTCCCTGGTGATTGGCCAGTTGAAACTGGATGCCAACGTTGTAAGCGCCCGGGAGCTTTGAACAGGGGGGTTGCATGGGCGCCACGGACGGGAAGGGGAATGAGAAGGGGTCTCTACGGGTGCGGGATGGGCCCGTGATATTGGGCCTTTTGAGGGCTAAAAGCTAAAATGGAGCCGACCGAGGGAGGGGCGACTGGTTCAAGGGTTGGGTTGGTCTAGGACAATGTAGAGGGTACCTAGGTAGAGAACACAACATACCTTAGTAGTAGAAAAAGGAGAAGAAGAAGGAAAATGCAGTCCATTTACAATTACAAATATTGAGACTCGAATAGGCATCTTGATTGTACATGTCTTCCTTCATCTATTCTTTTGGTCTCCAGTTTGCTAGAAATAGGTTAGAAATAGAGATTGGGACTGCATGAGTTGTTTTCCCTTGGTCTACAAGGGAAGGTGAAGGTGGCCTTGATCAAGAACACTGAATGATAAGAAAATGCCATCCTAATGTAGTTGGTGTGGCTCATAATAGGTTTGTACGAAACGAAATATCTGCCATGGTCATTAACAAAGCCTCAGCACAACTTGGCGGCCATCTGATTGAGGCCATGATGTCCCGATAGGGATGGGCAACATGTTTAAGTGGGTCGCGAATCCTCTCAACGCGTCAACCTCGATCAAAGACGCGACCGTTAACGTCACTCAGTAATGTAATTACCCGGACACCTAAGTACTACCTAGTACCTAGTATCTATCAACATCGATTGGAGATTGAAGCTCAACTTGAAGGATAGCACAACATCCATCCACACCCCGTTGCCCACATCACTCCATTTTCATCTCTAAACCAAAAAAAAAATGGCTCCCTCTTCTAGGCCACCTGAGAAGAAACAGCAAGCTCTAACCTCCTTCTTTACTCCAAAAACCGTCAACGGTCTCACCGCTAGCTTCCAGAAACAGAGTCACGCACTAGCCAAACCACAAACCTCAACCGAAACCAACGATTTACCATCACGTAAACGTCCTCTCCAAGACACAGAAAAGGGCAATGAGCAGCCAGAGAACCCATCAAAACGAGCTCGAGAAGGGTCACAGGACGTGAGTATTGAGGCGTCGGAATCAAATACATTATCCAAAACTCCTCGAAAAGAATTGAACACCAGACAAGCTTCCCCCAATCCCGCAACTCGGACAGAAAAGTTTCGATACGATAGCTCCAACGCCCAGAAAGACTCTCGAAATGGCACCACAGATGCGAAAGGCACTGAGGAGCCTCCTCAAGACGAGAACATGAAACGACGTGACGAAGAGCTACATAGAAAATTTGTCAAGAAGCTAGGTCATCCGGACGCCATGGCATGGCGAAGACGGGGAGCCCAAGAAGACACCGCTGTTGGTGAAGCTGAAGATCATGACACTGATGCAGACGAGGACGCGCCTGCAGCAGCACCTTCTAAGACCAAGAAAAAGGGGTCAAAGGCAAGCAAGCTGACACCCATGGAGACACAATTTCTCGAGATCAAGAGGAAGCACATGGATACAGTTCTGATTGTGGAAGTTGGCTACAAATTTCGCTTCTTTGGTGAAGATGCTCGAATAGCAGCCAAAGAGCTGAGCATTGTCTGCATCCCTGGAAAGATGCGTTACGATGAACACCCCTCTGAGGCTCACCTAGAACGCTTTGCTTCAGCCAGCATCCCTGTCCATCGTCTCCCTGTGCATGCCAAGCGCCTGGTAGCTGCCGGACACAAAGTTGGTGTTGTGCGTCAGATTGAGACGGCGGCTTTGAAGAAGGCGGGTGACAACCGCAATACGCCGTTTGTGCGGAAACTCACCAACCTGTATACCAAGGGAACATACATCGATGAAAACGGCGAACTTGAGCAGAACGGAAACACAGATGCCCCCTCTGGTGGCTACCTACTCTGTATCACTGAGACTAAAGCCAAAGGCTGGGGCACAGATGAAAAGGTTGACGTTGGTATCTTGGCTGTCCAGCCAGCGACAGGAGACATCATCTATGATAATTTCGAAGATGGCTTCATGAGGAGCGAAATTGAGACTCGTCTTCTACACATTTCACCTTGCGAATTTCTCATCGTTGGTGATCTTACCAAGGGCACCGACAAACTTGTACAGCATTTGTCAGGCAGCAGCACCAACGTCTTTGGAGACCGGAGTCGAGTTGAGCGTGTGCCCAAGGGTAAGACCATGGCCGCTGAGGCGTATTCTCATGTTACTCAGTTTTACGCCGACAAACTCAGGGACCAAGAAAAAACCGAGACAGCCGCTACCCTGCTTGAAAAGGTCCTCAAGCTGCCCGAGCCTGTCACCATATGTCTCTCGGCCATGATACACCATCTCCAGGAGTACGGTTTGGAGCATATCTTTGATCTCACCAAGTATTTCCAGAGCTTCAGTACCCGCTCGCACATGCTCATCAACGGCACTACCTTGGAAAGTCTAGAGGTCTATCGAAACTCAACCGATCACTCAGAAAGAGGTAGTTTGTTTTGGGCACTTGACAAGACTCTTACTCGACCCGGTCATCGTCTCCTTCGTAAATGGGTTGGCCGACCGCTCCTGGACCAGAAACTTCTCGAGGATCGCCTTAGTGCTGTCCAAGAGCTCTTGGACAAGCAGTCCACTGCCCCTGTGACCCAGCTCGAAAATCTGCTGTCTAGCACAAGGACGGATCTTGAACGAAGTCTCATCCGCATCTACTACGGGAAATGTACTCGCCCTGAGCTCCTCTTTACTCTCCAGGCTCTTCAAAAAGTCTCCAACCACTACTCTAACGTCAAAAGCGCTGCAGACGCACCTTTCTTGTCGCCCCTTTTGAGCGACGCCATAACCTCTCTCCCCCAGATCTCTGACACAATCGTATCCTATCTGGAACGTATCAACCTCGACGCCGCTCGCAAAGATGACAAGTATGGCTTCTTCCGAGATGAGTATCAGACAGAAGACATGCAGGATCATCAACTTGGCATCGCCCACGTCGAACATGAGCTTGACACCCATCGTGCCGCTGCTGCTGCAAAAATCAAGAAGAAGTCCGTTGATTATGTGACTGTTGCAGGTATCGAGTATCTCATTGAAGTACCCAACACAGATATTAAACATGTCCCTGCATCGTGGAGCAAGATCTCGGGCACCAAGAAACTCTCCCGCTTCCACACCCCCGAGGTTCTACGCTTCATTACTGAGCGAGACCAGCATCGCGAAGCTCTAGCTGCTGCCTGTGACAAGGCATTCAAGGACTTGCTAGCCAGTATCTCAGCAGACTACCAGCCACTTCGTGACGCCGTATCGGCCCTCGCCTCCCTCGACTGCCTCCTTTCACTGGCCAAGGTCGCCGCTCAGCCTGGCTACTCGCGACCATCTTTCCTACCCTCTTCTTCAGATCCTACCATCTCCATTACGAACGGCCGCCATGCCATTGCCGAACATACCCTCGATGGCACTTACATCCCCTTTACCACATCACTCGCCCACCCTTACCCCCTTGCCCACCTCATCACCGGACCGAATATGGGTGGTAAATCATCCTTTGTCCGCGCTCTCGCCCTTATCGTCCTTCTCGCCCAGGTCGGCTCGTTTGTCCCTGCAGATTCCATCACCCTAACTCTCTGCGATGCCATACATACTCGCACCGGTGCTCGTGATAACCTCTTTGCTGGCGAATCTACCTTCATGGTTGAGGTTTCAGAAACAGCTCGAATATTACGTTCCGCGACACCACGAAGCCTGGTCATCCTGGACGAATTAGGTCGCGGCACGAGTACCCACGACGGTGCTGCCATTGCCCAAGCTGTTCTAGAGCACGTTATCACAGATACTCGATGCTTGACCCTCTTCATCACTCACTACCAGAACCTAGCAAAAATGGCCGAGGGGCTTGATGGTGTCAAGAATGTCCACATGAAATTCGAGGCTGAAACGGGAGAAGATGGCGAGGAGGTCATTACATTCCTCTATGAAGTCTGCGAGGGTGTCGCTCATCGGTCCTACGGTTTGAACGTTGCGAGGCTTGCCCACATCCCCAAAAAGATTATTGATGTTGCATCCGAAAAGTCAAAGCAAATGGAACTCGAGATGAAGATGCGACGTTTTAAAGGTATCTGCAAGAACCTTGCCAACGTTACTCCTGACGAGCCTGATGAGCTCGAGCACTTGGTGTCAAGTATTGAGCAACTGTAAATCAACAATGGTTATCTTTTACTTAACGTCTCTCTATTATATGCTGTCCTACCGTGCCTGAAATCAAGATTTAATCGATATACCGTCTAATCCCCATAACAAAACAAAACATTCGATAAACGTGCCTAAACGCCAGACTAATCCCGTGTACTTTTGTCTTCTCCCCACGAACCGAGTCTTCCCGCTCAGGGATTTTGATTGCGCTAACGGCCTATATGACTGTTACCCCATGAACCCATAATATATGCCCATGATTACTGCAGATGCTTTTATCGCTCGATATTCGAGTCTTGGTAACGTAGTGAGATAAGTGGGAGTAGGAAATGATCCCATTTCATGTTGCTCTTTGGGAGTCGTACAAGTCGAGATAATTGAACAAAAAAAGGTCAGGTCAGGGCAGCTCTACCTAATGCAGAAGTAAGTACCTAACCAGAGCTATGAGCGGAACGTAGACTTACCGGCCTAGGCCGCGAAGAAAGAAAAGAAATGGAAAGTTAGAATAATGATCGGAGACGGTACTGGGTATGCTTTGACATTATGTACGTAGATAACACAGGCCGTGTTCGAAAGAGGATGTACCATTGCACCCATGCTTGTCATGAGTATTAGGTAAGTCAGCTAGCATAAGAAGCCGGGTAACAATTCTTCTAGATTTGGGGTTCGTCGTGGACGAACCCATCGTGGAACTGAAGCTCGTTGCCCGGGTCGTGAATAGCCCAATTGTCAATGCTGGGAGAACCCTTCACTTCGCAAGCATTTTCGTTCTTGGTGTTATCACAAGTCTGCGTGTGCTGCTGTGCAGCATCATGGGAGATTCGGCTATGCTCGCTCTGTTGGTTGAGAGAGGCAAACGATTGTGTGGAGAGTGACGTGTCGGGGGAGGCGTAATTGTATGGATCGAACATCGTGCGGTTCTGCGATAGGAGTGGATTTGCTCCGGAAATTCCCAACAAGTGATTAACAGGACCCCTTGGATTGTCTCCTGAGTATGGTTCTGGCTTCAGATGAAAATCATGGCCTGAAATCATACGCATGCTGTCACGACCAGTACCATGGTAATAGGATGGCGGCGGCGCAAATGGCAATCTCGTCGAGGCATTGAACATGGAGACATCTTTAAGGGCATAGTTTGATCCCATGTTTGAAAAGGAGCCTTTGAACAGTCAGCATACTTTCAATTCTTTCTATGGACCTTTGAGGGCGTTTGCTCTTCTTTGTCTTTTGAAATCATCCGTCATCTCAAACATACCTTGCGAAAACAATTCAGGATAAAAAGCGCGGCCTCCGGTATTCATATCCCTCTCAAGGTATGGTCGATGTACTACATCTCTCGCCCATTGTACTGGAGAACTGAGTGTTGATTGAGATAAAGTGTTTGCAGGTCGTATGCCGTGTACTTCCCGAAGTGAAAACCTGGTCAAAGTCAATTTCACATGAAAGACTATGGATAACGTTCATCTACACACCTATCGTTCGAGGTAATAGCAGAGGACAACTGGCTGTCGAGCGAGCCTAATCATATCATTCAGTAACCGTCACATGAAAACAACAATCCGACTGACTTGACTGATTCCCTTCTACCTGAGCATCTTGGTTATGCCTGGGGGTGTAATGTGCTGTAGGTGCGTTCGACTCAGCACTCGCTCGTGTCTTTCTATCAACCATTTTCTTGGTTTGCGGTTTGATAGAACGACCAATAGTTTTTTTGTGTTTTGGGATGTTGCCGGATATTTCTGTGAGCGGTGCAGCCTTCTTGCGTCTGGTCTTTGTTATCTTCCGGGGTGGTGTCTAAACGATTCAGAACATTGACACATAACATACGACCCAGTTATAAACTTACGGAGTCTTTCTGATCTGTAATGGGAGAAGACGGCTCTTCATAGACGTCTCTGACCTTCTCGACGGTAAAGTCAGGGGTCATGGTGACCTGGTTCGGTTCGATTTCCTCGGAGGCTTTCTTCATTCGTTCGATGACGGACTTGGGCTTTCGTTGGTTACGAGTCCTTCTCATCTCTTCGTTTGCCAGGTCCATCTTGCCCATACCCGGCCAGACCTGCCCCTTTAACAACATCATGTCAACAGGGCTCACCGGAAGGCCTTCGTGTAGTTCAGACTGAATATTGGGTTGGAAAAAGTCGTCATGGGTAGGGTACTCGGCCATCAATGCCTCGTGTTCCATTTTGACTACCGTATCGGTCGAATGGTCTCGTTTCGGCTTCCTCTTGTTTTGCTGTACCATGTCAGCTGCAGGGAGAAACCAAGAAATGAGGATTTGCTAACTTTAGCCGGGGTAGCAGGTGGGCAAGCGCGGCTCTGTCGGCTGCGTGCCTCTTCCTTGGCCTGCTTTGCTCTCATCCTATCGACAAGGAGTGCTTCGATGCCATGTTGAGAGTACTACTGCTCGTATTGGTGAAGGGCAACGGATGCAGCAAAGTCTTGATGAGCTTTGAGCTTGGTCTGCGTTTCATGATGCAAGTGTCCTTTGGACGAGATGTGAGTGAGAAGGTGAGAAACATCGGAAAAGCGAGGAACATCTGGACAGACGGTGCAGACGAGTGGAATCTGTTTGCTGCTGGTATTGACCGAGTTGGCAGCAGGCGGTCGTGCCGAAGCCATTTTCTGCGAGCCATTTTGTCAGCATTGTTTAGAAAATGGATAGAAAGAGCAAAACTGATGAGGTTCAAAGGGATGCATAGTCTGAAACAGGGTCGTACATGATGGCTGGAACTAATCGCTTGACTGTAGTGGTAAACGAAACAAAGGAAAGGCTCGTCAGGTACGCTAAACGAAGGTATATGCTACACCTGGGGCGAGGAGGCGAAACCGAAGCAAGTCTCTTCAACAAGAAAGGGAGTTGGATGATGTGGGAGAAGGGTCTCGAAATCGCTTGTGGGCTGATGGATTCCTATCAAGCCATACGAAATAGGTACTTACCAACATCGTTCCAGTCGAAGCAAGAAGATGAAGCGCACTTTCTTGTTTCTAGCAAATGCTAGTGGGGAACCGGGGCGACTTTGCTACAGGAAGTATGTCGATGGCAGGAAGTTCGACATCTCACAGAGGACTGTCAACCCCAGCCGCTTTGGTGAGGCAGAGGGCAGATCACGAAGCTCGCCTAACAGACCTGTAAACAGATCTTTTTCAAACGAGAAGTAGCTGTTCCCACGCGTAGGTAAGTCTTTGAATCTGCTGTTGTATCGAGTTACCAGCCTCTGTTTCGCAGGGGCTTGGAAAAGATGGACCTGGTAAAAGAAGGGTGAGTGCCGTCACTCACACCTGCTCTTTAGGACAGTTATACGATATCTTCTCCGTCTTACCTGTACTCTTGTTTTAGCAAGTTCCGTGCGGGATCCTGGAAATTCAAGATTCACGGGTCAGTACCTACTGCAGCTACTCAAACCACCGCGGCGTCCGGGCGTGTCTAGAAATATCCCCCCTGACGGTGTGTATGGAAATTCTGGTGTATAGCAAAAGTAGGGTGATTGTAGGCAATGTAATATGCCTAAAAGCTGCACGACAGCATGTATGTACTGTTGGGAACGTGAGAGTCAGTGAAGACGGAAGCAGGATGAAAGAACCACTCTTGCATGGAAGACAGGCGGTACGAGGTATGAGGAAAGAACGGATGGTGCTCCTGCCATATTGAGCAGTTTTTAGGGAACGGAAAGACCCGTGTCTACCTACCTACCTGCCACCCCAACTTAGGCACCTGCCTAGGTAAGCATGCATCTTTTGAGTGAAAGAAGGAACCTCACGATGTCTTAGGGTTTAGGGAAGGCGAAATCTCAAAATCAGGCAGGAACCGAGACAAGAGAGGGCAAGTCGCGTCGCCGGATAGCAATGTAGTAGTAGAATGAATGGCAGCAACTCCGTTTTGGTATAGCTCAACGACAATAGCATCCAGTGTTTTCAAGAAGATCAGGGGGGTTCTATAGCCAAGCACATGTTTCTCATCGGTAATGCATTCCAAATAAACAACGATAATGTGTGACAGCAGGAAGTGAGACAGGAAGAGGGATGAGATCTTCAATCGTAACTGACATTGATGATGATTGAACGAGTACTAATGTGCTATCAAGTGTATACCTATGCTAAGTTGACTTAACCGTATGTCTGAAGGACTTCACGGGGCAAACTCCACGGAGAAAGGCGACGCCCCTGAAAAAACCAACAGGTTACTCTTCTCTCGCCTTGTATCTCTGCTATTACCGAACAGTTTTCCATAACAGAGTTATTAGATGGCAAGAGGGTGACCTAGCATGCGCTAGAGACGTGTCAAAGCAAGATATGCGAAACATGTCAAGTTGAAGGGGAAATCAAGCGTGCTACTTCGTACTTCTGCCTCAGCTGAAAATTCGTTTGATGGTGGCTTTGGGCATGCAGTACACTGGATCTACCGCCTCAAGGCCGGTATAGCCCAGGAGGCTCAGTCCACATAGGCCAAACTGGGTATGCCAAACATCAACCATGTTGCCAGGTCGATCGGAGATGCCTCCCTGGTCGGCATCCTGGCATCTTAAGATGAAGGCAATGAGGGCATCGCGGTCTATCCAGTGGGTACGGTCGATGATTGCAAGACTGCTCAGCACCCACCAGCTGTAGCAGACATCTTCTTGCTTCTCTGGCCGACCGTTGAGTCCTCCGCATGGGATCTGTCTCTCACTCAACCACCCACCGAGCTTCTCTTTATCCACCAAATCAAGACGATTGGCGATGGCAAGGGCGGCAACGCAAGTGAAGATCTGACCCGAGTGCGACTCCGCACCAGGCTCTGTTCCGTAGCCGCCGTCGAAGTTGGAACAGGCATCAATGTGGTTGACGGCCTTTTCTACATCAATCATTGACATGAGGCCCAGTAATGACAAGGCATTGAAGGCACCGTAGAGAAAACGGGTATCCTCCTCACCCCATTCATCTCCAGAAAATGTGCCCGTGTGTCGGTTCTGAAGGCCTGCGATGACTTGGGTCAATTAGTTGACTGCAGAGTTAACCATTTGTGTCCGCATGAGTTACCTACACTGGCCGACTTGACGCTTCCCTTTGCCCTTGACCTCTAGCTGATCAAAAGCGTCGGTCATGGCGAGAATCTGCACAGCACTTACTGTGGAGAGCATATGGGCGTCGTGGCCAGGGGCGGCTCCGAAGCCACCGCTCTCATGCTGACATGAGAGGACGAAGTCAATAACTTGTTGACGCGGTAGGGCTTCCGGGCGGCCTAGTAGGTATAGTGCGTTGAGGCCCCAGTACAGTCCGTTGAGTCGCAAATGTTCTGTCATCCAATAATCCAACTCATCTTTCCTCGTGTCCAAGCTCTGGATGTATTTGACATGAGCATCGGCGGTGAGCTGAAGACTTTGAGGGGCTTGTTTTGCCTGAGCCATGTTGAAGTGAGAAGGAATGGTATTTGTATGAGGTGCTTTGCTGGTTGTTGTTGTTGTAAGATTTTTATAGCTGTATGCGGGTCAGTTACGTAAGCTCAAAACCTATTAGCCAATGAGTTATTTGGTGGGGATCTAGCTATGATCAAGCTGCAATTGATTAGAACATGGAGAATTCACTGGGAAAGAATGATATAATAGAGATTCGAATAACATAACGCAATGAGACAAACGCGCATGTAGAATTTTTTATTTCGAGCCGAACATAGTGAGATAAAAAGCAGCACAGGCCGCGTCTAGTAAGCTGATATTTTGAATCCAACCACCTTTCCGCTACTGTTTGTCTGCCCGTAGCAGTTCCCCCCACAACCTAACCTATATACACAAATCGAATCGACTGACAACCTTCTCACAGACCTTACAAACTGAAAGGCTGCCATTCAGTTTTTGAACCATCCATCATGTCGAATAACAAGCCACAAGAATATTTTACCACCAATGATGGGTGCAGAATTGTCTTTCAATCTTCTATCCCACTTGATGGCAGCAGTCGACTCAGTTCGGAAACTCAGTGCATCGTCTTGATGCACGGCTTCAGTGGTTCGAGCGACTATTTTGTTCGTAACTTTGGTCGTCTCAGCGATTCCCACTGGGTCGTTGCGCCCGATATGCGTGGCCATGGCCGCTCTGATAAGACCCGCGGTGGCTATCATGTTGCTCGCCTGGCTGCTGATCTTCGGGGCCTCGTCTCGCACATCCGCGAAGCTGCACCTCGAGTTTCTTTCATTCCTGTTGGATGTTCGATAGGTGCTGCTGTACTATGGACATATGTCGAGCTTTTTGGATGTAATGCCTTTGCTGGATTTGTGTTTGTCGACCAGGCACCGCTACAGGACCGGTCACCATTTGATGGGTGGGATGAAACTAAGGCCCATACGGGATGTTATGACGAGGCAACGACGCAAGCAGCTCAGCAAAGCTGGATTCAGGATTCGAAGAACGCACATATAGGTCTCGTGGATGGGTGTCTCGGGTATCGACACATGCCTCGGGAAGGGGACAACATCTCGGCCGAACAACGGATGACGGATGAGTCCTTCTTTACGAATATTAGTGCATTGTGTGACCAGACCTGGCTGGCAAGGCTTTTGTCCGATCATACGCGATATGACCATCGCGAAGCCATAGAGAACATAACTGTTCCGACACTAGTCATGGCAGGCAAGAGGTCGGGATGTTTCCCCCTCGAGGGCATGCTCGAGACTGTAAGACGTGTCGAGAAGTCCAAGGCAGGATTAGCAAAGGCATCAGTGTATGATTCAGGTCATTGGCTTTTCTACGAGGAGCCTGAAAGATTCAACAAGGAAATCACGGATTTTATTGATATATGCAAAGCCGCCAGCTGATCAAATCTGGGGCTTGTCGTGATGGGTTGGGGCAAATTCGGGATCTCCAAAGGAACCGTGATTGCTTCGAGGCAATACTATGTTACTGCTATTTTCGAAGAAACATAGTTTCATATATCTGCCTGTCTTCTGAGTTGTTTTTCTTTCATATCCACAAACAGAATATGGAGTGAAGGTGGCAATGTTATGATCTGGACCTAACAGCGTAAGGTATGTCCAGAGGATGCTAGGAATGAGAGAACCGTATCAAGAGAGGAATGACGATAGGGGACATTTTAGTAGAAGCACGAAATAACAAAAAGAAAGAAACAACAAAGAACAAAAAAGATAACGACAAACATACAACACTCGGCATTCGCTGGTCGTCACCGACCCAACTACTACTCAAGCGCTCCTCAGCTTGACGATGGGAGAGCAGACGGGATCCCGTATTCTCTGAGGGCTGTGGTCGTATGTGCTTGCTGAAGGAGTTGTTAATGATAATAAGCTGGGAAGAGAGACACAAGGCTGACCGTGGCTGTTGATACAATTGCCTACCGGCTACCAGCATGGCAGCATGTTAATGATGCATGGAAGGTAGTCGAGACAGGGGCATCATTCAAGCTGCATGCCTATATGAAACTTGATTATGGTTCATCGACTTTGTGATGTCGTATGCATAATGTATCGGGGGGTTGATATCATCCGAACTACAATGTATAAACCAGGGATATTTTACACCTGAACCGATGAGATGCACTTGAAGTCGCTTATAATAGAATGGGATATTTTTAACATGTATATGAAGATCTAATAACGAACTGAATAGTATCCCTGACAATATTGTTAATAACGCCTGGCACTTGACATCACAACTCTAAGACTTCTCCATCTTCGTTTTGTACTCTACAAGTCTCTTCATATCCACACAACGGGCACTCATGTACTTCACCCAAGTAGGCAATTCATGTATAAACGACAATCAAGTTAATAATAATAAAAAACCGCTGGCCGTTTTTCTTGACATAAGGTCTAAAATCTAAAGTTACATTCTTCTTCCAAGCTTTGCTTTTCTATTCCTTTGCTTTATTTATGCCTGAAAATAAAACTCTGGGAATGTACTGTAATGCAAGTGTTCTATTTTTCTTTTCTTTTTCCAGGCCTAACTGACTGATGAAACCAGATCAGGTCTGTCCTGTCCTGTTCTGTCATGTCAGGTTAAACGTTGAGGGATCCTTGTTGTCTTCTTCCAGGATTAAATGCTTAGCGGCTCCACTTGAAGTTGGGACCAGTGAAGCTTGTTAAAGAATTTGATGGGATAGACGGAATGTTAATGTTGGTGTCGTTGTTGATTTTAATACATGGTGTGAGCATGAGATTCAGTCCTTATTATGCTTGATACAATACATTGGAGGAATGGCCAGGCTTGAAACATAAAGTGTTAAAAATAAAGAGAAATCCCCTTCTTTTCTTCTTCTCCAAAGCCCCCTCCCCGGTAGGCAGTTCCGTGAAGTCAGCAAAAGAAGAAAACAATCTTGTCTCACGTTACTGACCTTGCCTGATAAATCTCGTTGTTTCCAAAACAGCCCCCTGTGTCTTGTGTGACAGCTGCGTTCGTTTCAGAAACTCACCTACAATACGTACCTAGGGACTAGCCACTGCGCATCCATGCCGATGCCGATGCCAATGCCCTGGGCATCCATGATCCCATGCCCTTGTTGACCCTCTCTTGAGATGGACAGTGCTGTGGCACCACGTAATTGGGACGCGCAAAGTCCACGGCCTCCAAGTCCAAGTGTCATGGCTGCGTAACTCTATTGTACGCACACACGGCCGTACACTCTATTCTGTGGAAGGTTTCTTTGTCTGACTTTCCTGTTATTGACTTTGTGTGGCCTTTGTTTTCGAACTTCAGTGAGGTACCTACGACTGTTGACACTTGGAAATATTATTCAATAAACATCAGCTGGGTGCACCAGTAACCCACCCCGCTCACACGCTAAGGCAAGTAATTATAACGCCCTCAAAATCTAGCGCAAGGTACCACCACCTCACTCAGACATTGGGTTCCGAAGTCCCGTCTCCGGGCTTCTTGTTTGAATTTTGGCTAGGTACTAAGGTACTATACTGGCTGGTAATATGAAGCCTGACCTTCCAAACCTACCAGACTGTTGGGACTATAAGGCAATTTCTTTTTTAGTGGTAAGATTCCATCTAGGCAGAACCGGCTCCGTGCTGAGATATGGGAAATTTGGGCGTGGTAAGCTTCCAAGTTTATATCATTTTCTTTTTAACCTTCCAGTAGGTAGCCAACGTCTTGAGAACTTGCAACCTCGTAAAAAGTGGCACTTTGATAGGTATTCATCTCAAATCCTACGAAGCGGTCAGCGTTCTTTTCGAGCACGGACTGACTGCCCTGTCTCTCAAGGCTAACATTAGATAGGTAGGATGGGATGGAATACGGTAGGACATCTCTGGGGTTGCTGAAGGAGTCCTTTTTTTTCTCTCTCTCTCTCTCTCTCTCTCTTTTTTGAGTTCATCAGGCACAATCCGTTGCTACCAACCTACCACACTAATGTTATTGTCATTTCTTATTCACCAATTGTCCAGCACTTTAAGAACTGCCTACCTACTATACAGGGCATAGTAATATCGGGCAACGGCGGCCCCATTGCGACAGTAACTCAACATAAGGCACACAGAAATACAACGTTGCGCTCTTTTATTAATCTTTTGTCTTTGTTACTCTTTCACTCTCACTCTCACTCACTCTGACGCCCCTCTCCTAAACCACCTTTTTTACATCAACAGGGGCCGACTTCTTCTCCTCCTTTTCCTTCCAGCCTGTATTATACAGTACATCTCTACGTACCTACATATGTTTCACATTCTGACGGGTTTTCATCTTACGCCAATTACTAACGCAAAACGACTTTCTCACCCCCCTCCAGCCCAACTCCAGCTCCAGCTTCGACTCCAACTCCAGGCCCACTGATGCTGCTGCTGCTGCCACTACCACTACCGCTACCACTGCCGCTAGATCCCATTTGTATCATCACTTGTTGGTGCCCCTGACAAGAACCACAGCCACCAAAACGCGGGTGATTAGATTGATCATTTATACCACCAATCGTCAAATCCCCTATTCCCTGAGCAATCACAATCACTCCACGGTCTTCTGCATCTGCTCACCTGTTGTGCATCCAACTTGGCTTAAGAGAAAAGGCAGAGACAAAAAGACCTTGCGTGCATCAGACAACCAACCTATCATTTACAGGACGGAGCTCCATTGATTCCTAGTACTTGCTGTACTCCCCTCATATTGGGTGCGGACGATATTCATCCAAACCTTACCTTTCAACTTAGCACCGACCTGAACGTTAGGGTCCATACTCTCTCTAGGTCTACCTGCTACATACCTAGGTGCCCCTGCAACCTCCAACAAACCTGCAACACATCCACCACGACTTGCTTGGGGATTTTCCCATCAACCGCGCCCTGTCCCTTTTCTGATCCCGCCCACACACTTACTTACTTGAGAGCAATTCAGGCTCAGGCTCAGGCTCCGGCTCCCGCTCGCAACAAAGGCCCGCAACCCGTCGAAGCAACAATTGCCTTTAACAGCAAGGGCTTCCGAAATGGGACGCAAGGCGGCACCGCAGCCGCTGGAGCTCTCGTCTCAGTCCTCGTTTCACTCCCAATCCCAATCCCATACCCGCAAGGAGACTGCCCCTCGCGCCCACGACGACCCCCAAGCCCAAGACACTGAAGCCACTTCTCCGTCTCCGTGTGTGTCGCCCGTCGAGTCTAGATCACCCCGGTCCACTCGTTCCTCTCCCTTTCACAGCAGGTTCTCTCCCTTGAGGCACCAGGGCGACAAGCATAGAAAAGTATCCCAAGCGACTGCCGCCCTGTCGTCCGTTACAGCGACTGCGACACCTGCTTCGGTTTCGCCTACAAGCGCAAGGTCCGTTGCTGACAGCCAAGGGGGACGTAAACAGCAGGGAACGCTTCTCCAACCCTCGCAAGAGGGTCCTCCCTCAACATACCCTTCGATATCCTCCGCATTGGATCAGCAACCGATGGCCCCTGGTCAGGTTCAACCCACTTCAACGGCCGCCACCACGCAGTCTGAGTCGACACGAGCAGCTCGAAACGACCCCAAAAAGGTGACAAAGAACAGCTTCTTTCACTTCAACAAGCCGTCTAAATCATCAAATCAACCGCCCGACACCCTTCATCACCATAACAACCCCGAGGCTCGGAGCCAGATTATGTCTAGGGGCAGTGACGGTTCAAGCCGGCCGAGACACGGAGGTATGTAAATCAATACCCTAAATTCTGGGAGGGCACCCGGCAAACTTCCACCCACCTACCGCAAACGTCCTGTTGGGCCGATGCCCGTCCACTTGGTTTCGTTACCCAGCCGCTGACATAGCATGCCTGACAATCAGATCCATCCCGTTCAGAACACACTCTCCACGAGCCCTCCTCGGCCGATCCCCTACGCAGTGACTTGTCGTTATCATCCGCTGGTGACCACGACGCTGCATCACCCCAGTCATCAACCAAGAAAGGCAGGGCCAAGACGTTTGGTCTCTTGAGTCGCTCCAAGTCTGATCGTGACAGGGAGGGTGCTAGCCCTGAACCTAGACCTGTCCCCTCCCCGGGCCGCAGCAGGGAGCCCGAACTACACTTGAACTCGATTCCGATCAGGACCGCGCCTGCACCCACCGACCGATCCTTTAGGGATATGATGAGCTCTGCCTCACGAAACAGATCTGAAGACCGCGCACCCAGAGACTCATCTTCTACTAGAAAAGGGCATCGTGAAAAGGAATCTAGGACTCAACCATCGTCGCTCAACGACAACAGCGGCTCCAACTTTCTCAACGGACTCAAAAGCTCAGGCACGCGGGCAGCCGATATGTTCAGTAGTCGCTTTTTTGGCAAGGGTGGACGCAGCAGTAAGGAGGCGGAACGCGATGCCGTGGATGACGAGCACTACCAGCTCAAGGTTATCAACCTTCCGTTAGTGGAACAGACGCGAAAGACGAGGATTTCGAAACGCCTGGAAGACTCAAGGGACAAGACAGAATTCTGGATGCCTGCCTTTCCCTGGCGCGCGATCGATTATCTGAACTATAACGGCTGTGAGGTGGAAGGTCTCTATCGTGTCCCGGGAAGTGGACCCCAAATCAAAAAGTGGCAGAGGAAGTTTGACGAACGTAGGTTTCCAATGCGTCTCGTCAGTATTGCAAAGACTTGGTGACTAATAGAACAGCAGAGTACGATGTGAATCTTTTCGAGGAGAACGACCTATATGACATCAACATCATCGGCTCCATGCTCAAGGCCTGGCTTCGAGAACTCCCGGACGAGATATTCCCTAAGGCGGCCCAGGAGCGAGTTGCGCGCGAGTGCGTCAATGCGGAGCAAGTTCCCGAATCACTCATCGAGGAGCTGTCCAACCTTTCGCCCTTCAACTACTATCTTCTCTTTGCCATCACCTGCCATCTCAGTCTTCTTCTGGCCCATTCTGATAAAAACAAAATGGACTTTAGGAACCTTTGCATCTGCTTCCAGCCTTGCATGAAGATCGATGTACACTGTTTCAAGTTCCTTGTCTGTGACTGGCGTGACTGCTGGCGAGGATGCAAGAACGAAGCCAAGTTCATTGAGGAGGAATACTTGCTCTTTGATCAGCCTCCGCCCCGCGGTCTTGCTGAACCACAGCAGCCTAGAGCGGAAGATCCAGATGAGATATATTTACCTGAGGGACCTGATGAGAAACCCAGGTCTCCCGTGCCAGATGGCGAACGTCAGCCGCTCTCTTCGCCCGACAGCAGTAGCAAACAGTCAGGCCGCCTCACACCTGGAGACCAGAAGAAAAAGCTGAAAAGGAAGCAGCTCCCCGTATCAGCCTCCAACGGAAGCATCACCTCCAATAACTCAACCGTCTCGACAATATTGACCATCAATAGCGATCGCGATACTGTTGGAAGGACTTCAGGGGACATGAGACCCCTGTCACCCATCAAGCCGTTATCACCCCTTGGGTTCTAGCCTTATATTCGAGCCTCGGTGGTCTTGTATTCATGCGACTGAGCCTATACTCTGCCTTTGTTATCCGCAATTATACCCCGTTGGCAAAGCTCGATTGAGAACGAGTTTGTTACAAACCGACCAACTTAACGATGTGATGCCGTTAATGACCTATTTCACCCTTTACCTCCCCTCCCCTTCTCTTCTCTTCTCTTTCTTTCTTCTATTCCTTGTCACATTTTCGATCTCGAGCATGGTTCAGTTGCCGGCGTTCTGAGGGGGTTGAGTCGACTTGGCGAATATGGATGTGGTGGCTACGGAAATGCAACTGTTGTTGGAAGGGTTGACATCCTCAAAAGAGGCGCCTGGGGAGGATTGATCCGTTGTTGATTGCTATCTGATTGGTATACCCCTGCAAGCGTTGTTACGGGTTGAAGTGCACTATTTGTCAGGAGGCACCTATCACTCTGGCCAGGCTGGTGTCGGCTTACACTTAAGTTCAAGTTGAGATGTGCTGTCTTGGTTATCTATTTCTTCCTGTGTATGTGCGTGCGTTCTTGATTGCTCATAGTAGAACTGACAAGGGTTTGGACTGCTATGAAAATGAATGGATATGGCTATTATGTTACACATGAGAGAACTAGATCCGGCTGTCTACTGAGAGTGTTCTTGGTTGATATTTGCCAACTTTGTTAGAGCTTGGTACCGAGGGTTGGAATCTCGAAAAGCTTGACATATGTACAATCACCAGAGGTGAATGAGGTGGCAATACCGATTGTCTGGGTTCGTTAACGATGACGCTCACCAGAGAGTTGGGAGAGCTAGAGAGATGTGGAATTATTTGCTCTTTCATCCTTGACTTCTTCAGCTAACGTATTGATGCCAAGCAGTACACCATCGAATCAATCTGCCTCTCTTTTCTTTATGCCGACTCATAAAACGCCTGAAGAATCCTTTCCTGAACGCCCTCTTGTTGTGCTGGACATTTTGCACGATGCATATACAGCCCCTTTTGTGTCTCTCTACATGAAGTGATGAAGGGTCACCCTTTCGAAACTCCAATGTTTCCCTCTTGTTTTTTTCTTTCTCCCCTCCTGTCCTCATCCGTTCTTGTCGCTTCGTGATTCCTTAAGCCTTCTTGCCCTTGGACATGGCGATGCTCTGGTTCTTCCTCATCATGCGCTCGTTACGCTTGACGCGCTCCTTTCGCTCTCTTCGTCCATCGGCCCTCACACTCGTGCCCTCCTTTCTCTCGCGCTCCTTGTTCATATCAACCTCAACCAACCAATCATTCTCGCCCTTCTTGTTGAGGGCCTTGTAACCCCATTTGCGCTTCCATTCACCACTCTCCTCGTCGTAGGCAAGGTTGCGTCGCTGCTCGCGGGTCTTGGGCTTGATACCCTTCTTGGCGGCAAAGCGCTCCCACTTGGTAGGCGGCTTGGGCTGGGGTACGGGCTTCTCGCGGGGGAGACGGGTGCTGGGCTCGGGGAGACTGAGGAGGACGCCTTCCTGGGTGGAGTTGAGAGGGCAGGTGGTGAGAAGCTGGTTGATGAGGGACTGGGCGCCGTCGCGGGCGAGTTCGGCAAGAGATTGCTCGATGTTGGAGCGATCGATGGTGACTGGGTTGGGATCTTCAGCGAGAAGGTGACCCAGATCGAAGGTGTATGGTGTAGGCTTTTCAACTGCGACGGGCAGCTTAGGTTTTGAGCTGGGAATAGACATTGTGTTTGATTGTTGTTTCCGTTTATCCTTCTCTCTTTTCTAGTCGTTTGTTAATGTTGTATGAAGGGATTTTGTGTTGGAAAGAGCAAAGGTCGTTGAAGAATTGAATTGCTTCGATTTATTCTTCTGTTGAAGCTTATCGCGAAACTTTCAACAACTTTTTTTTTCTTGCCTGTCCTAGTGAGCGATAAGGAATCCTGAAGTTTGGATCGGATCAGTTGGTGGCCGTTTATCCGATGCACAACTACCATGCTCCATCCAATCATGAGCATTCATTCAACGCTTCTACAGCACCCCCTGTCAACTCCTTCAGGGTGTGTCGTTAATCCACGAGATTTTCGTCTCGTTGAACCTCATCAGCTTGACAAGGTCGCCAGAGAAGCGTCTAAACCTTGGCCCAATTGGTCGCCAATGTCATAGCAGACGACCTCTACCCTTGACGCTTTTTCTACCGTCGACCATAATTTCAAGCTCTTCACCAGCTACAAGTGTCAAAGTCTTGCTAACATGGCATCCGCCAATTCGCTACGATGCCTCATGAGGCCATCGGCCCTTGTCCAGCGGGCACCACGCATTCAACCACTTCTCGTGGCCGCCCCTTTCTCTACATCGACCGTCGTTCTCGCTGCCGCCGCTCCTCCCGCTATCAGGAGTCGTCGAGATCTTCCCACGAAAGTCAAGAAATCGTACAAGAAGCGTGCCAACGTTGCACCTGTTCGTAAACCGAATCCCGGCGAACGCAAGGCTTTCCGCAAGCGTATCCAGCTCAGCAACAACAGTGCTCTTCCCGTTGAGGGCTATGAACTTCTCGATGGAAAGACTATGGCCAAGGACGAAAGCACCGGGAAAGTGTTTGAGATCCCGGATAGTGTGGTGGACCATCTCCGTTCTCTCGAGGCCTTCAAAACAACTCAGTCTTGGAACTTGTTCCGAAAACCCCATTTCCTTCTAAGGAAAGAGACAATTGAATTGATGAAGAAGCTCGAGGCTTCGGCTGAGAGCAAGGAAGCCCTCAAGTGCGTCTTGACTGGCAGCAAGCTCTCTGGTAAGAGCATCGCTATGATCCAGGCTATGTCATATGCTCTGCTCAACAACTGGGTTGTCTTTCACATCCCCGAAGGTATGACTGACTACCCTCCTAACTTAGTGAGTAGGAAATGTCCCTAACAAGATTTCTCCTAGGCCAGGACTTGACCAACGGAAACACCGAATACTCTCCTATCCCAGACACGGAACCCATGCAGTTCTCCCAACCCGTATACTGCCTCAAGATGATTGGCAACATCTACCGCGCCAACCGGGTCGTCTTGGAGAAGCTACAGCTCCAGAAGGACTGGTCCAAGTTCACCAACTTGAAGCAAGGTGCTACTCTCGCTGACCTCGCCCTCAGCGCCAAGGAGTCTGAGTACGCATGGCCTACCCTTCTCGCCCTCTGGACCGAGCTCACCCTGCCCGGCCGACCGCCCGTTCTCTTCGCCCTTGACGGCCTCGCCCACATCAACAAGGTGAGCGACTACCGTGATCCGGACTTCAACACCGTCCACGCCCACGAGCTGAGTCTTGTGCGCTTGTTTGTTGATGCCCTCTCCGGCAAGGCCCCTCTTCCCAACGGCGGTGCCGTCATCGCCGCTACCTCGGAGAATAACACCCATCATCACCCCTCCCAGGAGCTTGTCCTTTCCCAGCTCGAGGCCGGTCAAGCTGGTCGAGAGGTTCCCAAGCCCGACCCTTATGAGCGCAAGTATGACGAGCGCGTCTATGAGGCCCTTAAGAACAGCTGGGTTCTCCGCTTCGAAGGTATCTCCAAGCCAGAGGCCCGCTCTCTGATGGAGTACTGGGGCGCAAGCGGATTGGTCCGCAAGGTGCTCAACTCGGAGACCGTCTCTGAGAAGTGGACGTTGGGTGGTCACGGTATCGTCGGCGAGATGGAGAGAGCAACATTGCTGCAGATGAGGCAGTAAATATAGATGTATTGTTAGGAATTATGTACTATTATCTGTGTCTACGAGGCCATCATATGGTGTCATCAAGAAGCCACTGTATTTGTATATTCTGTTCAGACTATGCAGCCGCGATATGAATTTCCTGTATGCGATTCATTCAGGTCAGGTAAAGCCGCGACCTGGGATATTGCTCAGAGATATCATGAGAATCATCTTGTACTTGAATTCATGACTAAAAACAAGAGGGAGAATACTGTTTGGGTGAGCTTCCATCAAGTCAGGGTCCTCCCTTTATCTACCTTAACAAAGCCAAAACGCCAGCTCCAGTCATATCACAAGCCAACTCAAGCACATTAGTCCTAAAAACCCATATCATCCTCCCTATCATCATTACCACTGACAAGGAAAACCAATCTTGTGTTGTTGCCAGCTGTTTGCCAGAGCTTTAAAACAAGTTAGTAACAGATGTCGGATAAAATTCAGAGGAGATATGCAACTTACGTCAAGACGACTGTACGCTTCTAGAGCATCGAGCCATTGATCCTCGGTAAATCCCTTGGCAATCACTCTCTCCTTGACCTTCCTCAAGTTCAGTTCCATACCGGGTTCGTCATCCTCGGCATCATCCGGTCGACAGGCACCCGCGTCGGCGAGAGCCTTGACGAGGTTGAAGATTTTTGCGCTAGCAGTTAGATGAAGGGGTTTGGCGCTCGTGTCAGTGTTGAGACTGTCCTTGCTGGCCTCGATCAGACGAAGGGCCTCGTCGACATCATCCTGCATTACTTCGTTACTGAAACGCAGACGTGCGAGAGCCTGGGCAAGTCGGACGACGCCCAAAAGGGTACGGGGGGTGGTGTGGGTGAACTGCTTGCCCTTCTTCTCAGCACGCTGCTGCGCGTCTCGCATACGGACATAAGTCCTGATCATGTATTCAGAAACTGATGACGGCACCACCGGGCGGTATGTTCGAGCTTGCGCAATATAGGAGCGGACCTCGTGAGGTGAAAACACAATGTTGTCGGTGCCGAGATCGGGGTGTCGGCTATTCATATGCACAAAGGCAACATGCTTTGCAAGCTGTTCATCCGACTCGCGAGTAGGGGTATCAAGAAGCAAGAAAAGAATATCGAAACGAGAGAGCAGGGCGGCGGGGAGGTTGATGTTTTCAACCGGGGAGATGCGAGGGTTGTATCGGCCATATACAGGATTGGCGGCGGCAAGGATTGATGTACGAGCATTGAGAGTGGTGGAGATTCCGGCTTTGGAGATGGAAATGGTCTGCTGTTCCATAACCTCGTGGATAGCGGTACGGTCGTTCTCGTCCATCTTGTCGAACTCATCGATACAGCAGATGCCGTTATCAGCAAGAACCAGTGCACCGCCCTCAAGAACCATCTCGTCGGTAACAGGATCTCTCATCACAGCAGCCGTAAGACCGACACCACTGCTTCCACGTCCCGAAGTGTAGACACCTCGGGGTGCGACCTTTGAGATGTATTTGAGTAGCTGAGATTTGGCCACACCAGGATCACCCATCAAGCACATATTGATATCACCTCGGATCTTCATGCCATCTCCCATCTCTTTGGAAACACCGCCAATCAGGAGGAGGAGAAGTGCCTTCTTTACATCGAGATGTCCGAAAATCTCGGGGGCGATCGACTTAGCAAGGAGCTCATACACCTGACCGGTCTGCCGGTACTTTTCGATTCTGCGAACCAGCATAGGATCGATGATCATCTCACTGTAGGCCTTCTTGTGTTGAAGGATGTGGTGGGCTTCCACATAAGTATCAGTCAACAGACCGGCCTTGATAGCCTTGAAGCCAGTGTAAGGGGTGGGAAGGAAGATACCCGAGATGTCGACAACATCACCTGGGTTGATCTGCCTCACGAGTGTACCGTAGCAATGAACAGTTAAGCTTCGGGGAATCTGGCCGATAGGGACCTGCTCGGCCATTTCCTGGACCTTGACCTCTTGAAATGGCAAAAACTTGGATGCCCTTGACGATGGATTTAGTTGACCCTTTGCCTGGTTGGCCTTGCAATCCTCGGATGGACACACGATCAAGGGCCCGTATTGCTTGTCAGTGATAGGCTGGAAGATTTCACAACCACATCTATCACAGGTGTATGCGCTGACCTGGACAATGGGCTTCACATCCGACACGCGAGTAGCGATGGCTCGAACAGTAATGAGGTGGCCGAGGTGCTCGCCGCGGACTTGTCGAACAGCCAATGCCTTCATAGGCTTGCCCGAAGTACCTGATCGGGGTTTGAAGACAAGAGTGTACCTCCTTGTCAGTTCAGCAGGGAACTTGTCCTCCGCAATGGTTGGGTCTCGCTCAGCGGCTTCCTGGATTTCACGGTTTCGGGCTTGACGACGGGCCATCAACACGTCTAGCACATCGTCCTTGAAGCTAAAAGACACGGTGCATTAGTATAGCAATGGGGTAGATGGCAGCGCTGAAAACTCACGTAACATCCGCGCTTGGTTGGGGCATAACTGCATCCACCGCTCTCGACACAATATCGACATAGTGTTTTGTGTTCATCTCGATAGAGTCAACAAGTCGCAGGTTGTCCTCATCCTCGACTTGGCTTTCCCACTGCGACCAAGTCAGTGACTGTAATAAATATACTGCTTAACGGACAGAAACGTTACCAATGCCAAGTCATCCAAATCGATTGTGGCTTCGTTGATAGTTCGATCGGCGAGCTGTTGTAGCATGTCCTTGTACTTGTACTGGGGCGCTTTTCGACGCTCCCTCTCTGATCGACGCTGCTCGCCTGCTTCCTGATCCTCGTCCATCAAGTCATCTTCATCGCTCAGCTCGTTCTCTCCAATCGTGATATTTCCCAGTGCGGTCGTGATAGTCTGCTCAGGTGAGGTCTTGTAATGTGTTAAAAATTCCTCGAAGGCATCTTTTGTTGTTATTAGCGCTGGCACCAATCTCTACCAAGCTGCAATAAAGTAAATTGTGTTGACTTACGCTGTTGCTTCTCGTAGCTGACAGGAGCTTTGAACTCGCGCAGCGCCATTGTTATGTGAATAAGAAAATACCCCGAATAGCAAAAAGAACCCCAGAATTGAAGTTATTGGTGAAGAAAACGAGGTGGTCAATTTGCGCAGTTGAGGGGTTCGTTACGCTCTAGTCGCAAAGAATTGAAGTGAATGCGATATACAAACTCTCAAGCTGGGCGGGACACTGGGGAACCAGGCAGGGGGGCAACCAGCGTTGCGACCTGCCGTTAACCTGTTGACCCCGACCCGCTCCTGCCCTGCTTCAGTGCACTTCAGAAACGCGACACTTTGACGCGTATTTTTCGCGCTTGACCACTGCACTGCCACACTGCCACTGGAATTCTTTAATTGATTTTGCGCCACATTGAGCCCCAAAGCTAGGTAGGTACACTAGAGTGGAGAGCGGGCAGGACAGTGGGCAGGCAAGACCAGACCTACCTGCTGGGTACGTACCTGATCTTTGAGTCTGAGCTGAAATGCTGAAATTGATGAGAGCTGGGGAAAGGCACAGGTTCCATAATTTTACGGGGTAGTCGGCGGGCACGTGTAAGGTACCTCGGCCCCGGTAACGGCAACTAGAGAGACTCTCAGAAGGTGCTTGACATTCAATGCATCCGCTCAAGTTCTACTCTGCATAGAAAAGCAACCATTCGATTTTTCTCATCCTTTCCTATTTCTAGGCATTCTTCATGCGCTGAAGAACAGTTAATTCACATCACCATGGCCCCGCGAAAGAACGGGCAGTCTGTGTCTGCGGAAATTTCATTGGCGCATCTCAAGAACTGCCTCGTCAATCTCCCCTCCACGTTGGTTTCCCTGTTAGTCAACGTCAACACTGTGAGAAATCCCATCTTGATTCAACTCTGTTGAGCATATCCTGACGCTTTCAATTAGCCTGTTCAAAATGTCATTGTCGAACTTAGCTACCGAGACACCTCTTCGACCGGCTCCGGTTCTCAACAACGCTCCGTCTTTGTAGGATGGACTGGTATGCCCAGCAAGAGGAGGACATCGGCTCCGGTTGGGCGTGATGGGATCAATGGGCTTCGAGGATCATCTCGCGACCAAGACCTCCAGTTGGTCGAGCTCGACGCGACATTGGCCAAGACGTTGGGCTTGTCAGAAGGACAGAAAGTTATGGCTACTGTCCACCTCGAGCCACCGTTGGCACATACCATCAACATCGAACCTTTGACCCCGGACGATTGGGAGATCATCGAACTCCATGCTACCTTCCTCGAGTTGAACCTGTTATCGCAAATCCGAGCGCTACCGAATCCATCATACAAACTAGGGGATACTCCCATACCCCCTCATCCTTTGACCCTCCATCTGTCGCCGACATCAACCGCGAACATCAAAGTTATCTCCTTGGAACCTGCACCTGCGACCGATTCGCCTTTTGCTAAGATCTCACCTGATGCAGAAGTTATAGTTGCTCCAAAGACGAGACAAAAGAGCTCACAGAACAGCGGGGACCATCGCAGTGTTGCCAGCACCTCCAAGTCTAAGCGCAGCGCCACAAGCACTGTGCGCCGACGAAGCGCTAGGGAGGAGCGGAAGCCTACTGTTTTTCTCCGTGGCATTGACAGACAGGCTTGTGACGACTGGTTCGACGAGGGACCCTTAGCTCAGGATCTCAGTGTTTGGGTTGACAGCGACCTTGCTTCTTCCAGCACCTTTCAGGGAGTCAATTATGTCGTTGTAGATGTCATCAAACCAGCTGGCCTCCAACAACCACAGCCTGAAGATGGAGGCGCTGCAGCCCCTGCGACAACAGCCTCCTCCAGAATAGTTGCACACCTGCGGCCCTGGTTTGATCCTCCAAATAGCCAGACTGTCGCACTGTCGTCTCCGCTGTGTGCAGCTCTTGGTTGTACAGGCATGGTCGGTGGTGTCGTTAAGCTACAGGCGGCCCCTCAGCCACTCCCTCGAGGGGCTGTCACCGGAATCAAAGTATTTCCTTTTGCTACAAGCTCAAAGGCTACTGAAGGACTCAAATTCGGTGGTGAATCTAAAGCCGAGAAAGAGGAGTCGGCAAAACGATTCCGCCAGATTTACGCAGCATCGAATGCTAGCGACGGGTTGCTTCAGGGGCCCCTAACGGATGGTGCTGTGATGGGGTTGCATGATGGCTTGGAGACTCCTCAGGGATGGGAGGGTGGCACGATCAAGTTTACGTACAGCTCAGAAGGCCAGGAAAGCAAGGAGTCAGCAAATTGGATGGTTGGTCTTGATTCTAAGTTGCCCATCAACTTTCAACCGCCAGGTCCTCGGCCGCCGTGGCTCCTCGAATCTGACTCTTTCGATCGCCAGCCACGGAATGACTCTGTTCTTGTTGGAATCGACTCACTCTTGGACAACCTCCATTCACAACTTGTACACCTGTCATCAGTTCTCTTAACAGGCGGTATGGGATCAGGCAAGACGTCAGTCGCCAAATACCTGGCTCAATCATTACGGGAAGAAGCCATGTTTCACACTATATACTACCCTTGTCGTAAGCTTGTCAACGACGAGACAAGGATCTCAACTATCAAGGAGACGCTGACGCGCCTCTTCATGACTGCGAGCTGGGGTGCTCGACTGGACGGGAAAGCTCTTGTGGTGCTTGACGACTTGGACAAGCTTTGCCCAGTCGAGACAGAGCTTCAGGTCGGAAATGACAATGGTCGCAGTCGACAGGTCAGCGAGATTATTGGTTCTATAGTGCGACAATACTGCACTAATGATAGTGGCGTTGTCCTGCTGGCTACGGCCGAAGGAAAGGAATCCTTGAACAACGTCATCGTAAGCGGGCATGTTGTCCGAGAGATTATTGAGCTGAAAGCCCCAGACAAGGAGGCCAGGCGCCGAGTCATGGAATCAATCGTCAAGCAAGATGCTGTGTCTGCAGACGAAGTCGCAGCGCCTGTCAGCGATGACAGTCGCCCACAGACTGCAGATGGCAGCACTGGGGGAGAGGACAGCGGCGCATGGATGGATGGTGCAAGTCACACGAGCCGCGAGAATCAACCTGCAAAATCTAGTGGCTTCATTCTCGACGCAGATCTCGACTTCCTCGATATTGCTGGTTCTACCGATGGTTACATGCCAGGAGATCTAACCGTGTTGGTTTCAAGGGCCAGGAACGAAGCCGTTATTCGGGCTATTGCCGAGTCACCAGATTCGGACTCTGGGGCTATTCACCTCGCTCGACTCGACTTCGACAAGGCTCTTAAGGGATTCACACCCGCCTCATTGCGAAATGTGACACTGCAAAGCTCTTCAACAAGCTTCAAATCGATTGGCGGTTTACAAGAGACACGACAGGTCCTGCTTGAGACGCTACAGTACCCAACCAAATACGCACCCATCTTTGCCCAATGTCCCCTGAGGTTGCGATCTGGTCTCCTTCTATATGGATATCCCGGCTGCGGTAAGACGCTTCTAGCCAGCGCTGTGGCTGGAGAATGTGGCCTCAACTTCATCAGCGTGAAGGGCCCCGAGATTCTGAACAAGTATATCGGTGCATCGGAGAAGAGTGTACGGGATCTCTTTGACCGAGCATCAGCCGCGAAGCCCTGTGTGCTTTTCTTTGATGAATTCGACTCCATCGCACCTAAGAGAGGCCATGATTCTACTGGTGTAACCGATCGAGTTGTCAACCAGCTGCTCACCCAGATGGATGGTGCTGAAGGCTTGTCGGGAGTATACGTGCTCGCAGCTACATCCCGTCCTGACCTCATTGATCCAGCTCTTCTGCGACCTGGACGATTGGACAAGTCTCTGCTCTGTGACATGCCATCTCTTGAGGACAGAGTTGACATCATCAAAGCTCTATTCCAGAAAGTTCGTCTCTCAGATGAGCTCACCGAATCCGATGGGCCTCTAACTGAGATCGCCCGTCGTAGCGAGGGTTTCTCAGGTGCAGACCTTCAAGCTCTGGTATCCAACGCTCAACTTGAGGCCATCCACGATGTCCTGGATGTAGACGGACCAGTAGTGACCTCTCGCCGTACCAACGGCGTAAGCGGTAGATCTGACGCAACGCCTAGTTTCGTCCAGTTCCGCTACGGCGAAGAGTCACAGGCCGCTGACCAGCCCACACCCAAGAGCAAGTCTGCGGCGCTCGTCGAGACGGCATCTATCTTGTCCAAGCTTGATGAGATCAAGGCGGCTCGCAAAAAGTCGAAGCAGATTCACGGAGTCCCGGACACGGCGATAAACGGGAAGGCGACGACTGGTGAGGATCGGGAGGTGGTGATTGGATGGACTCATCTGGTGAAAGCATTGGATAACACAAGAGCAAGCATCAGCTCTGATGAGAAGGCAAGGTTGCAGAGGATCTATACAGAATTCGTGGTGGGCCGAAGCGGCCAGATGAAGGATGGACAGGGAAGCATGGAGATAGGTGGGAGAAGCAGTTTGATGTAAGATAATTTAAGATAGCAGACATCTATCTAGTCAGCCACGTTGTGTGTGCATCATACCCAAGAATGAAGCCGTGCGGCACGTTGTCGTTTTTTATACGCATAGTGCTGTTGTCATGATGAGCCATGCCAGCTATATAAATGGATGGGTTTTCTTGTCTGTTTTCTTTCTTGATCGGTGCTTATAATGAGGCTTCGTCTTCGTTCAGGATCTTCCTCAGTCTCTCAAGCACAATGCCATGAACGTCCTTTCTGGCAGCTACTAACCCCTTATTTTCACGGTTGAGATCTCTCCCAGCACCAAAATTAATCTCTCTTCCCTCCAGGTCTGTAACCTTGCCACCAGCCTCAGTTAGAATCAATTGGGCACCGGCATGATCCCACATCCACATCTTGGTATCGGAGCGGGAGGGAATTCGCAACTGAAAGTCTCCTCCGCCTACCAGAAGAGCTGCATATCGGATATGCGACGACCAGACTTCGGTGCCCGGGAACGGGGCGCCCAGAGAGCCTGCCAACTTCTCTATAAGGTCATGCCGAGATGTCTTACTAGCGGCGCAGTCGACGATATGAAGGTCCTTGAGTTCCGAGGTTGACGAGAGAGGTCCTAGAGGGGCAGGATCTTCAAGGCCGGAGAAGGTCATTGTTCGGATAGTTGCACCTTGGCCAATGACAGCTGTGAACATGAGACCGAGACCCTGCTTGTCTACAGTCGACTCTGTCAATCTCCCGTTCTGAGGCTTCAGGTTAGGACATCCAAGAACGCCTACTACTTCCTTGCCATTCTCAATCAAAGCCAACGACACAGCATACTGCTCTCCTCGCAAGAAGGTAGCAGTGCCATCGATAGGATCCATGACCCAGAAACGACCCTTGGGGTCTCCCTGGCCACGACCACCAAGATCAATCAAATCCAGCATCTCGTCCACCGATTTCGGCTTGGCAAGCAGCGCCTCCTGGGCAGGATCCTCGAGATAGTCAGCCGAGGCGAGTTCAAAGACGCGGTTCCTCAACTTCTCATCACTCCGCAGCGCAGTCGAGTCCTCCTCGCCAACAAAAGTGTCCCCGGGGAAGGCATTGCGGAGAGCACTTATCAGGAGGGCCTGGGCGGCAAAGTCGCCAACTGTGACTGGCGAAGCGTCGGCTTTGGAGATTTCAGAAACGGATGCCTGGATTTTCTTGGTGAGGATGGAGGCTTTGAGGACTGCGAGCTCAGCAATGTGTCGCTCCTGGGCGTAGGGGGAGGCCATGATGGTACGTGGTGCTTGCTTGTGTTCTTGTAATTCGGTGGTAGCAGATTGCAAACGCTTGTTGTTTACGTTACTGACTTCTTGGGCTCAGATGTGGTGAGAATGTGGTGGCTCCTAAAGCTTGGCTTAGGTCCTTCGTTTTCCGTTGACGAGCGATGATGAGGGTTGAAACTCCTTGATTTGAAAGTTATAGGAAATGGGTTATGGGTGGTGGGTGGAATTGCGTTAGGTCGTTGAAGAAGGTAGATTTTATGGATTGTTGCCAGCCCAGAATCCAGTGAGTAATTAATATATATTTCGGTTTGGCAATCATGATCGACAACCACCTGCACCTGCTCTGCTGTGTAGACTTGATCTCACCGATTGTTCCTTCCAAGCCCCCCACAGATTGACAGACAGCTCCACATCACAGACAGACCAGTACCACTGTCCCAGAAGCAGTCATCGGGACAGGCATGCTAATGATAGTGGCATCAGTACGGTTGTGGACCGTTTGAAACTATCGCAACATTGTACCGAATTTCGTTTACATCGCTTGGCAAGGCATATATATACATATATCCCAAGAAAAAAGAACACAACTCAATACATGAACCACTCTTCGGGAGGAATCAGCTTATTGAATCAACAAAAGCAAAAGCACTCTCTTGTTTGAACCCTTTCGCTTGTTATATACACTCACTTTGTCGTACGAAACCACTCTATGCTAGTACCTTGGAGCACGCAGAACACCCCCCCCCCCTCTGCTTTCTCCGAGAACACTTGACTAATAAGTAGGTATCATCTGCAGCGTCCGTTGTCCTGGTCATTGTCCAAATCAGATCATCTCAACACCACATCTTGGTCTTATCTTCGTGAAACTCATCTCCTCCTCGGACAAGAGAGGAAAAGTAGAATGCCCGTTCTGATAGTTGATTAAAAAAAAAAAAAGAAAAAAAAAAAAGAACAAAATGGTTCCGTTGAGTAGTGTCATGGATCTTTTTCATGACTATGATTGGTCTTGAATCTTTGATAGCAAGCAGTACTATAAAACCCCTTCACTTCAAAATCCTATATCATGCAAATCCGGGTATGATGGTAAGCTTCCTCTTCGCCCACCTCGCTCCCTCGCTTTATCGTAACAACAAACATGATAACGAAACGGCAAAGACAGCAACGACAACACCTGCTTTCTTCAGCCTTGAAAGGAAAACCAAAACGCCGATTCCATGCGGGAAATGCTCCAAAATGCTCCAGTCGTGCATGCGCTGCTGAAACTCACAAGACGCACACGCACCCGCTCTGTTCTTGATTTCTTTTTTTCTCCCCTTTCCCCTTTCCGTTTCTTTTCTCTTCTTCTCGTCTGTATGCCCTTTTTATTAAAAAACAACATACACATTCAGTTGCTCGATGTCTCCTATCTAGGACGATTCGGCATCAGCTAGCTCGAGACGACCTGTTTGTTGCGAGCGTGCAATGTACGGTACATGTTGCTGAGGCGCTCTCCAGTGACGCTCTTGCTAGTATCGTCAACCGGCCACAGCGCTGCCAGAAAGTCCCTGCCAGCCATAGCGTCAGTAAATTCATTCGGTGACCTCGTTAGGGTGAATGGAGCTTCAAGACTTACCAGAAGTTCTTCTTGAGACCTTCATCCGCAACGGTGGCAGCTAGTTTCTCATCCAGAAATCTACCAATAACAACCAATTCAACTCCAAAGATAGACGCTCGTTCTTTGCTAGATTTGACGTTATCCTTTGTAGTTGACAGGATCCTTTCAAAGTTCTCTCTAACTGGCTTCAAGAGGAACCAAATCATGGCGTCGTTGTCTCTAGCCCTCTGGTCCTTGTCATCTCCAATTCTTCGGAGTTCATCGAGACGTCGAAGGGCTTTCATTCTTCTTTCGTCGAGGGGACGTGCATCGCGGTTATGATCTCGGTTATGATCTCGGTCACGATCACGGTCACGGTCACGAACTCGGTCACGATCACGATCACGAACTCGTTCTCGCTCTCGGTCACGGTCTCGGTCACGCTCACGCTCACGCTCACGATCTTCACGGTGCCTATCGTGTCGCCGATCATCTCGTCGATCGTCACGTCGGTCATCTCTTCGATCATCCCGGCGGTCATCTCGCCGTTCATCACGATGACTGATACGGTGCTTTTCATATCGTCTGTCATCTTCATCGCGGTACCGACGCTTCTCAGATCGTTCACGATCATCAGTATGCTTGGTGCCGCTGGATCGACGGTGGTCTTCGACACGACGATGCTTGGGACTGCGATTATCATCTTGAGATACGTGCTTGCGCTTGTAGTCGGGTCTCGGGGTACCCCGTTCTTCTGCATGGCTACGAGAGCGATGGTCTTCTCTCTCTCGGTCACGGGACCTCTTCCCATTCTGTGGGGCAGGAGATGCCGTGGCACTGCCCCTGTGGCCATTTGCGAGGTGAGCTGTCTTCTTGTTGTTGCGGTGATGGTTTTCGACAGTCTTGAGGATGTTGCGATCTGACGAGTACTTGGATTGAATGACGGACAAGAGATACTCGGCGCGGCGCACCAGATGAACGGCGCCAGGGGACTTGGTCTGTCCGTTCCCCTTGCTTCTCTCCTCTTTCTTCTCCACGCGGTGTTCTTCGAGGAAGAATTTGTCGCCCATTCCTAGCTCGGGATCGTCCCGGATCTGTACCCACGCTCCGAAGCCGTGCCTGTCGATTCCAACGAGTAACATGGCGTCTTCCTTAGCACCCCATGGACAAGTGTAGTTGGCACCCTTTGTAGCATCAGAAAGTCGGAACGAGCGCCAGTCAGTGTTGCTCTGGATGGCTTTGCGCAATAACTGAAGCTGGTGAGGTCGCTCGAGGGCCGTCTCAGCATTCACCTTCTTCAAGTCACCGAAATCAATCAGGACTGCTTTTCTGTCCTTCTTGGTGAGCGTCTTGCCCATTGATTTCTCGGCATCTATCAATCTGGCGTTGTTTTCGTCGACAGCTTGCTTGGCGGCTCTGATAAAGTCATCAAGAACAGACTTGACAAAATCACGATCGCGCTCTCCAAGTTGGGCAGTCTGGATGATGTCGTCCCCGCGGTCTTCCATGGATCCAAATCGGAAATAAGACTTGATCAGACTTCGCTGCTCTTTGTCATTCAGCGGACGCTTGGGATCAAGAATCAGACTCTGTCGCTCTTCCTCGGCCTTCTCTTGCTGCTCTTTCTGGCGTTTCTTGAAGCGGTCAGCACGATCAGTCTCTCTGTTGCGGCTTCTCACCGCCGCTCGACGGGGTGCGCTCTCAGCAGCGACCTGGGCGAGATACTCTTCGTGCGTCTTCTTTTCTTCTGAGGCTTTGATCTCAGCAAGCTTATCGGCAGGGATGATCTGGTCCCAGTCCAGGTTAATGTCATCCACCTTTACATCGGTGATCTGCATGAAGTTGTCCCAGTCAATGCCGCCGCTGCTGAGATTGATCTTGTCGTCAACCTTTGTCTTTGTAACTTCGGCATTTTCGAGAATGGAGTCAATATCTAACTGCTCGAGTCGTTCTTGATTACCGCTCTGCTCAAACATCTTTGACGATCGCATCTTCAAAACCATCTGAATATCTTCTGAGGAGGACGGCCCATCAATCTTGATGCCCTTCTTGTTGAGTTCCTCTTTGAAAGCCGCCTTGCCATCGTCTGTGACACCAGCTTGGATCGTGAGGTACTCGAGTAGGAGCTTGTTGCGTGCACGTTCGAGGACTTCTTCCTCCACAGTCTCCTTCGAAACCAGACGATAAATGTTGACAGGCCGCTTCTGGCCAATACGGTGAGCTCTGGCCATGGCTTGCAGATCAGCTTGAGGATTCCAATCAGAGTCGAAGATGACGACAGTGTCGGCAGTCATCAGATTGATACCAAGACCACCAGCACGGGTGGACAGGAGGAAACAAAAGTCTTCGCTATCTTCGGCATTAAAGTGGTTGATGGCCATGCGTCGAGGGCCGGCTGCGATTGTTCCATCAAGTCGTTGGAACTTGTAGCCTCGTAGAGAGAGATAATCACCGAGAATGTCAAGCATTTTGACCATCTGACTAAAGATGAGAACTCGGTGACCATCCTTCTTCAGTTTTGATAGAAGTTGGTCGAGAAGCATCATCTTTCCACTGCTGGCGATGAGTCCCTTGATCTGGTCTTCACGACGCACGCTGCCGGCGAGTACTTTTTCCTCTGCACCTGGGAACATGTAGGGGTGGTTACTGATCTTCTTCAGCTCCATCATGATGTTAAGCAGCGAGTTCTTGTGTCCGTTGGTGGCATCACAAAGCGCACTGTAGTTGCGGGTGAGGATATTCTTGTAGTAGTCCAATTGGACATCTGACAGCTCGACACGAATGATTTTCTCCGTCTTTGGAGGCAGATCGGACTCCACAGTCTCCTTTGTTCGTCGCAAGATGTAAGGTGCAATGGCCTTGTGCAGGTGTTGCAGCTTCTCCTGGGCATCAACAGCTGAGAGGTTGTCAAGGTCATCATCAATGTCGACTTTTCCGGGATTGAGGAAGTCAAGTAAAGCTGATAACTCGGCAAGGTTGTTTTGAATAGGTGTTCCGGTAATGAGAACTTTGCAGGGAATTCCGAAACTCAAGAGGCGAGCGTAGAGCTGAGATTCGCGGTTCTTGAGACGATGGGCTTCATCGACGGCGAGTGCCTGCCATTTGATGGACTGCAAGAATTGCCAATCCTGAAGGATAAACTCATAAGAGGTGACGAGAACGTTGAATTTGGGTTTCTTTGGATTACCATCAATCAACAACTCGTGTTCACGGATAATGCTGCGAGCGTCCTCTGGTCCGAGATAGACAACGTAGTTGAGGTCAGGCGACCAGTGGTTGAAGGTATCGCACCACGCAGGAATGACACTGAGAGGAGCCACGACGAGGAACGGCCCCTCTTGACGACGAGCATTACGCAGCCAACTGAGGAATGAGACCGTCTGAACTGTCTTTCCGAGACCCATCTCATCTGCCAGAATGACATTGTTGCCTCGAGACCAGTTGAGGCAGAGGAAGTTGAGGCCTCTCAGCTGGAACGAGCGCAGCTCACCATTCTGGATGTAGTCAGGCTGCGACTCGAGCTTCACCATCCTAGACCGAGTGTCCGGATTGGTTTCCTTGCGATCAGATTGCCATGACCGAGATGAACGGTCAAGGAATTGGTCAATCTTGTCCTGGAAATGCTCGCTGATGTCCGATGCCGCTTCCCACGTGCATTCTTCATAGGTGAGACCCTTCCACTTGACAAAGTATTCTGTCTCATCGGAACCATCTTCAGCGTCTCTGACAGCAACGACGCGTTCAACTTTGGTGTAATCCTCGAACGCTTCCTCGTCGCGTTCGCGGTCAAGGAAAAACTGTTCCTTGGTCTCAGGAGGGATGTCATACCCAAATCGAATGTCCAGTTCATACTCGACAAATTTGCGGAAATAATTCTCGACTTTCCGGAACCCACGAACATTGCGGAGCTCGTCGAATGATTCCCAAGTGTTGTGCAAGTTAGATTTACCCTGCCATTTGACGAAGTACTCGAAGTCGTTCTTTGTAGAATCGTCGGCTAATTCCATTCCATCATTGATGCGATGTCGAACGACCTTCTCAATATATGGCGAATCGTCAACGTAGTCGGCGACATAGTGTGAGGTGGCCGCTTCATCGTCATCCTCGTCTTCCTCTTCTTCAAAATCACTCTCCTCGTAAGCTCCCTGTTGAACTTGGGCAGCTCGACGGCTGGATGACCAGCGTTTCTCGGCATACGCAGCAGCAGGTTGTGACTCTCGTTGCAGCCGAGCCTTCCTCTGCTGGGTCTTGGCGCGAGCTCCACCATAGTTGTCCGAGTCGGAGTCAGAGTCGTTCGTAGAGGCTCGTAGGGTAGGGGTACCAATTTTCGAGGCTGGTTAGGATGTTAGTTAGGAGGGCCTTGTCACAGCAGGAAGCACCACGCGAGAGGGAGGCTTACTAGGCCGAGATGTCTCTACACGACGCCGTTTCGCGTTACGTCGGTTGACAGGTTCATCAGATTCCGAGTCATCGGAGTCGACCTGCATCACAGGTGTTAATTATAGATGTCATGACAGGTAGTAGAGTGCTACATACAATTTTTCGTTGTTCTCGGGGCCGAGTCTGTGGGATGAGCAATTAGCCTTTGTTACTGCAGGCGGTGAAAATTTTTCATCTCGTACGCTTCTTCTCAATCCATACAACTCTGGGTTGGCTTTGATGTACTCGTCTTCGGCAACATGGGCCTTGCGTTTAGATGCTCGATTCGAGTCGGTAGAGCTGGCGCGTTCGTCTACCACGTCGTCATTCTGAGACGGCAGGCTCTCTTCCATATCGAAATCGGCATCATCTGACGCGTTGCCCTCGCTGGATTGGTCACTTTCTGACATGTGTTCGTCATCGTCATCAACGGCGTTTGGAGATTCGTTCGTGTGAACTGATGGGGACGGTGAAGGTTGGTCGAGGACAGCCTCGTGTGTTTCGGGGATATCATTATCGTCTGACTGATCCCCGGTATCGAAAGACATGCTGATTTCAAGTTTGGGAGACAGATGTCCATTGGAAGGACCCCCTAGAGAAGGGGTGGACATCATGATTGCGATGGTGGATGTGACTACCTGCTAGAGAAGCGACGACACGTTAGTCAGAGATTCCATGTCTTGCAGCTTTTGGGTGCGGGATTATCTGGATCAAGCGACTCGGGCGATCCAGAAGGGGCTTCGGGATGAGCAAAGCACACGGGTAATGATGTAAATATTCGACTTGTCGCATATTAAAGATGGTATAGATGGATAAGGCTGATAAAGTCGATACGGCAATTGAGGATGCGGAGAGGCCAGCGCAGCAGACAGAATGCCATGGGCATGTCTGGAGCATCGGCAAGCATCGATTCCATCAGGAGAAGGTGCAATACGACTTCGAAACGAGTACCAAAGGCAAGTATCGCGATGGATATCGTCCGAGTGGAAGCGAGATCGACAACCGGTGGCAGGAGAAAACGCAGGACCAAAGTAGCGGCAGTGGCAAGGGGAAGAAGACAAGGACAACTTACAAGTCATTAATGAATGACATCCAGATAGCAGGCTGCATTTAGATTAAGTGAATGAGCTTCACGTAGGTTGTTTGGCGAGATCGGAGTGCGGAACGGGGGGTGACGGGATGAGGCGTGAAGCAGTCGGCGGGAATGTCACAAAATGCACTGGTGGAGAGGCAGGAAAGAATTGGATGCACTGGGGGAGGGAGGTCCGAAAGCACGGCCGCGTTGAAAGACTGAGTGTGTGGTGATTGGCGGAGTGAGGCTATGTGGGTCCTATCACGTGATGGATTTCACAACTGAGCTCTGTTCGTTGCAACAATGGCAGCACTTGAATATGAGTACGAGTGTGTGTAACTTATTTACTATTGTACGGCGTGGGGTTGTATGTTCGTACTGAGTATTCCTATTGACACATTATTATTAAAGCGTTTCGAGACGTGTAGGGGAAAGTAGTTAGGGATGGTATTGTTCAATGCAATGATCAATGAACAATTTTTTCCTGAATCTGTCAGTGTTTGGGTGCAGTCTCTTGTGATGAATTAGTATCTGGCCAATCAGCGTCGACGTGAGCTTGGAGATTACCCTACATTCGGTCGATTAAGAACAGAATAGTGATTGCTTCTTTTACGTTTATATACATCTACCATTTCTTCTTCTTCTTCTTCTTCTTCTTCTTTCCCCCCTGCAACTTTATCGACCGACTTCTCACTTTGGCAGTGATTTGTGTAAAAATAACCATTTCAGGCTATCAAGTTTTGTGCGGGTAATATTTCCCGCCTGATGATATCGGTGCGGACGCTGAATTATAAATTAGAGCAAGAAGAACACTGGCTGGTCTCTGCCGTGAGAATATGAGTTTCAGATAAGTGCAATGACCAACTCAAACAAATCAATCAATGTGGTTCTATTTACCACGTACTGATTGTCACCGCATTTGAATTCCTGGTAAAAATCCGCCCAATTTTGGAGCATCAATCAAAGGGAAGTATCGTCTTTTCTCCACAACCTTCAAGGCAAACGGGAGTTTGGTTCAATATTAGTAACACCTGCATACGTTCGAGAAGGGCAACAGAGATGAATAGTTAGAAACTATCAAACAACGACCTGCCCGTGGGTATTGGTCAAGGCTAAGGTCATTTCCAATAACCCGACGTCATATTGCAATATTCTACAGACACCAAGTTCTAATTCTACCTCCAGGCTCCATAGGTTGGTACTACCTACCGGGGTGACCGGGGATTTAGAACAGCTTTTCAATCGATAAGAGTCAAATCACGCTTTATAGGAAGGCACGATCTTAAGCAGCAACAGAAGTTAGCTTCAGCAGAGCAATGGCATAATATTATCTCATCAACAGAGGTATATCAGGCCTGCCTTAAGGCAATATCTACTAAGTAAATAATTTGCAAGCCACGCTTAATTATATACTCTTGTGTTTTTGGAATAACAGCCTAATAGAATCTAGCTCTTGCACTATTGTAGAACCCCCATCCCCCAGTTAGGTAGGTAAGGTAAGTGAGTCAGGTGGGGTAGTCGAGAGAGGAAAAAAAAAAAAAAAAAAAAAAAAAAAAAAAAAACCGCCACGTTCACATGGCCAGGTAACAAAAACACCCCAAAGCATGGAAATTTAGGCACTGTTCCCCCCCACAGCCCTGCCCCTATAGCCCCGCCAAAGTGGACGATTCACAAGACAAGAAAAATTGATGACCACAACGCGACAGGCCTTCAGCTAAAGTTAGGTAGCTGGTACCGTCATTACATACAATAAATTCCCTGATAAACCTGTCTGCTGGTAACTCTGTTCCTTCTCTCCATTTATTTACCTGTCCCATCTTGTTCTCTTTCTCTATACCGCGAGGTGCTTCTGCTTAGTATCCTGCGTATAACGCGAGATAACTCTGTCTTTCTAGAGAGCCTCGGAAGCAAGTCAAGTTGAACTTGGGTTAATACTGCTCAGCACCTTCCACAAAGTTGCCTCTACCTTCAGTACTTATTTTTGTTCCCACTTTTCCATTTCCCACACATCCAAGAAAAAACCTGCCCAAAACCCCACCACCACTTTTCTCGTCGTTGCCCTCAATTCTTGTCCTTTGTCTGTATTGCTTCTCTGTATTCACCAAGTCGCAAACATGTCGGACAAGCTTACTCGGTATGTTTGATAACCTCTCAAGATTTCTCCTACCGTTTTTACTTGGTCTCATCACTAACACCACCAACAGTATCGCCATTGTTAACAGCGACAAGGTTCGTCGACCCGCGCATCACAAACGCCCTCGAGGATGTTCTATGCCCCGCTACAAATTCTGACCCCTCATTGTCATAGTGTCGCCCTCGAAAGTGTCGTCAAGAATGCAAAAAGTCCTGCCCTGTCGTCCGCAGTGGAAAACTCTGCATTGAAGTTGCGCCCGATTCTCGTCTCGCTTTCATTTCCGAGTCTCTTTGCATTGGTTGTGGTATCTGCCCCAAGAAGTGTCCTTTCGACGCCATTACCATCATCAACTTGCCCACCAACCTCGAGAGCCAGGTCACCCACAGATATGGCCCCAACAGCTTCAAATTGCATCGTCTTCCTATGCCTAGACCTGGCCAGGTCTTGGGTCTTGTTGGAACTAACGGTATCGGAAAGAGTACCGCCCTCAAGATTCTGAGCGGCAAGCTCAAGCCCAACCTGGGCCGACATGACAACCCCCCCGACTGGGAAGACGTTATCAAGTATTTCCGTGGTTCCGAGTTGCAGAGTACGTTGAGCTAAGAATTAAACCTACGGCGCAGTGGTCTCTTATTAACATTCCTTTGTTAGACTACTTCACCAAGCTCCTGGAGGACGACCTCAAGGCCGTCGTCAAGCCCCAGTACGTCGATCAGATCCCCAAGGCCGTCAGGGGACCCAACAAGAGTGTACGATTCTTGATCGAGAGCCGGTCATCGTTGGGAAACATGGAAGATGTTGCTAATGTCCTCGAACTCAACCACATTATGGACCGAGACATCAACCTCCTTTCCGGTGGTGAGCTCCAGCGATTCGCTATCGGAACTGTCTGTGTCCAAAAGGCCGATGTCTACATGTTTGACGAGCCCTCATCCTACCTTGATGTCAAGCAGCGTTTGAGTGCCGCTCAGATCATCCGCTCACTCCTTCGTGATAACGACTACATTATTGTCGTTGAGCACGATTTGTCCGTTCTCGACTATCTTTCCGACTACATTTGCGTTCTTTACGGTCGTCCTGCCGTCTACGGTGTCGTTACCCTCCCCTACTCCGTCCGTGAAGGTATCAATATCTTCCTTGACGGTCACATTCCTACTGAGAACTTGCGATTCCGTGACGAGTCTTTGACTTTCCGCATTGCCGAGACTGTCGACGAGTTCGCCATTGACAAGTCCCGAGCGTTCAAGTACCCCAATATTGAAAAGACCCTCGGAAACTTCAAGCTTGGAATTGACAGCGGTGACTTTACCGATTCCGAGATTATTGTCATGATGGGTGAGAACGGTACTGGAAAGACGACTTTCTGTCGACTTTTGGCTGGTGCCCTCAAGCCAGATGGCAAGTCCAGCATGCCCGACATGAGAATTAGCATGAAGCCTCAGACCATCACCCCCAAATTTGAGGGTACTGTCCGTCAGCTCTTCTTCAAGAAGATCAAGCAGGCTTTCTTGTCTCCCCAGTTCCAGACCGACGTCGTTAAGCCTCTCAAGCTCGACGACTTTATCGACCAGGAAGTCAAGAACCTGTCCGGTGGTGAATTGCAGCGTGTCGCCATTGTTCTCGCCCTGGGTCTCCCTGCCGATATCTACTTGATCGATGAACCTTCTGCTTATCTCGATTCCGAGCAGCGTATCATTGCTTCACGAGTCATCAAGCGATTCATCATGCACTCCAAGAAGACGGCCTTTATCGTCGAGCACGATTTCATTATGGCCACTTATCTTGCCGATCGTGTTATCGTCTTTGATGGACAGCCCGGTATCGACGCCCACGCCAACAAGCCCGAATCCCTCCTCACTGGTTGCAACAAGTTCCTGAAGAACCTCGACGTTACCTTCCGTCGTGATCCTACCAACTACCGCCCTCGTATCAACAAACAGGGCTCACAGCTCGACCAGGAACAGAAGATGGGCGGCAACTACGTAAGTTTAACCACAACCATATCATTTCCATTTCCATTTCCTTTTTCCCTTCCCTTCTGTTCCAGCAACTGACTTCCATTTTAGTTCTTCCTCGAGGAGACTCCTGAAATCAAGAGCTAAAGGCACCTACAAGGAGAACTTTCCTCCCCACACTGATGCATCTTCTGGCGTTTTGGGCGTACAAAATGGAATTGGGCAAAAGCAGCACAACGGTGGGCACACCCGGGTTTCGGTCGGAGTAGAGGGGCATAGCGCCGGCGAGGATGACGACCCAGATGGATAACGACGGCGACGGCAGCGTAACCCCCTGTTATCTGGTCCTATGAAAGGGAGCTGTCCGGCATTTAAAAGCCGCAACGTTCTCGTTTCATAGATTGAGGGATAACGGATCAAGCAGGGTCACTGCCGTCTCATGTTTCCTACCTCGCAGGAAACAGCTTTGCTGTACAACAGCTGTCAGTTAGGTCGTTTGCATATTGCTTTCACAATAAGGAATAATATAAAGTCATGTTGGGTCGTTAAGACGAATAGAGCTCGGACTTAGGTTCCAAGTCTCCCTGGTCTTGAGGGAAACAATCAACCAATCTAAATCAATCAAGTCTGAATCATTCAACTGCCAAATTTCTATCTACTCACTACTAGCCGCCGCATCCATCCCACAAGCATCATTACTGCGCTACATGTTTTCTACATTGAAGAATCACAAGTATGATGGTCTGAAGGGGGAAAAGGGAAAAGAAAAAACAGATCAACATACTACTAACCACGCACCCAATCGTCATCCGCCGGTAAACAGGTCGTTTTGAAAGGAGAGAAAGAGAGAAGAAGAAGAAGGTGGTCGTTTGCGTGAGCCGGCTAGATAGGAAAGAGCCCGTTGAAGTGATAGCGCAAGCATTGGCGAAAACAGCCGGAGAAACCTGTACTCGAAACAAGTCATCTCGCCCAAGCAAGATACAAGTCGAGGGTGACGATGCCGGGTACGTACTGGAAAAGCATAAAGAGAAGAGCGTACGTATAAACGAAGCTCTAGTCTTGTTGTGAAGTACTCCAGATTCGTTGACTTCCATGCCGTAGATGATTAATCTTCTTCAATCTCACCTTCCTCACTTCCAGAGTGGACATCCTTGGCCTCGGCGTTAGTGGTGGCAGCAGGAGCATCAGATGTGCCGGCACCAGAAGCAGTAGCGGCGGTGGTAGCAGCAGCAGCAGCAGCAGCATCATCATCTGCAGGAGGCGTCTTTGCACGGCGAGGTGCTTCAGCTCGGGGCGGAGTGCGTTCGCGAGATCGTTCTCTTCTGGGTCGCTGTCAATGGTTGTTAGTAAACTTGATCGAACATGGACATAAAAAAGAACAAGTACGTACCTTGGAATCTCTCGAGTCTCGACGAGTATAATCATCTTCGTCATCCGGGCGACGTCGGCGCGAACCTGATGGCCGTTCATCTCCATAGGGGAGCTCATCATACGAACCTCGGTCAATACGGCGGCGGTACAACTTTTCGCGCTCATCGTCTCTGTCCCTTCGCTCGCGATCGTAGTAACTGTCATCGTCCCGGCGTGATCGACTAGGGCGGTCAGGATCGCGATCACGGTCACGGTCTCGATCACGGTCTCGCTCCCGGTCACGGTCCCGGTCCCGGTCACGCTCGCGGTCGCGTTCACGACGGGGCGGAGGCGAGGCACGACTCCGCTCAGATCCCAGCAGACCTTCAGCCATGGTAGATCTTCGATGGTTGCGCTCACGCTCGGCTATGGCTTTGCGTCGATCGGCCTCGTAGGCATCTGGTTCAGGGCTGCGACTTCTTCGAGAACCGCGTCCACCGCTACGATGAGATCGCTCACCTCTAGATCGGTCTCTATCGCGACGATGCAAATCACGATCGACCGAGATGCGATCACGTCGCCGGTAGCTTCGATCCGTCTCTTCTTCCTTATCTTTGAGGCGACGGATATGCTTGTCAAAGGCATTTCGGCGCGCGTCCTCTGAAGAAACCGCCTGGAATTCATCCGTCTTCAGGAGACGAGGTCGTACCTTTTCATACGTATCACTGGCAGTGATGGGAGGCTCTAGACGCTTCATCAGAACGCGCAGGTCTTCCACGGCTCTACGTTGCTGGCGTTCGGAATGACGGTCGTCATCCCGCCTGGAAGAGCGTTTCTCGCGCAGCTAAAGAACAGGTCGTCAGCGGTGTGTGGTTAACGAGAAAGGGGAGAAGGCAACTTACTCGGTCAAAGATGAGTTTTAGAATATCCGGGTCAATGTTAGCAGTCCGTCGATCATCCTTCATGACGGAGAGGTACTCCTCAAAGTTGCTGGTAGGCGTGAGGTCAAACCGTTTATCCTTTTTGCAAGATAATGTTAGTGGCAATGTATCAGATAATAGAAATTGAAAAGACAAGGAAACTCACTTCAAGAACATCCAAAACATCATTTCTAGGTCCTCGGAGGCCACGCTCCTCTTCTTCGATCACATCCCAGAAAAGCTCCTGGGGAGTCGAGCCAGCTTGTCCAAGCATGCCCGTGTAACGCTCGTCATTCTCGATAAGAGGCATGATCTGACTCCATTTCGTTCCAGCATTAATCTTACCCTCCTTGCGGAGCTGGGCGAGGAGCGATTTGAAAGCATCGCGGGCTTTACGCTCCTTGCGGAATTTCTTGTTCTTCTCCTCTTGCTTGGTGTCGTTAAAATTGCGCTCCAGAGCCTTCATATGGTTCTGGAAGGCCGTCAAGATGTCAAACTTGGTAAGGGTCTGATACTTGCCGTCGTTCTGGAAAGGCGGGGTGGATGATATGATACCCTGCGCATCAGACCAACGCGTGTATGGTTCCAGATTTAGTTTAGGCAGCAGGTCGATGAGCCCGTCCATAGCGTTCTTTCTCAATGAAGTCTGCTGCTCAGCGTGGCTTTTCTTGAGGCCAATAAGGTACTCCTCGAAAAGCTGGCGACGCTCGCCTTCATCGCTGGTGGATCGGAAGATGGTCTCGCCTTCGATGATGGGACGGGCCGTCTTCCAACGGGTGTAGTGAGTGATCTCGGGATGCCTCTTGAGCATAGTCTCAAAGTCAGCACGTAGTTTAGCGAGTCTCTCTTTGGCACGCTCTTTGTCTTGGACGACTACATCATGACAGTACTTATCGAAAGCGGCCCTCCTGTCCTTTGGATCCTTGATGGCGCGGAACTGAGGGTCGCGGGCCGTGGCTTGAATGGTCTGCTCCCAAGTCCAATCCGGCTGGACACCACTTCGGCGTAGTAGTTTTGCGAAAGCGGCCTCAGCCTCTTCAGGGGTAGCATATTCTGGATCGTTGGACGCAGGAACAAATGCCTGAGCCTTGGGATCAGTGCCGTAGGTGATCTGGCGAGACTCGGGATAGGTGTCACGTTGATCGCGATACTGGTCGCGGTGGTGATCACGGCCGTAATCTCGATTGTCTCTGTCTCTGTCTCTGTCTCGATGGTCGCGGTTATCGCGGTAGTCCCTGCTATCACGGCCATCGCGAGGCTGCTCATAAGAAGTATTGGGGTATCCGCCGGGGCCAGCAGCGCCGAGGGGAGGAGTATAAGGCGTCGCTGAAGCGGGTGTCGCGGGGACAGCGGTGGCGCCGAGGGCTTCCTTGTAGACATTGGGCATCTCCCAAGAACTCTGCTTTGTCTCAGTGTTGTACCAATACTTGCGACCTCCTTCGGCAGTATACTCCTTCCAGGGTTGGTTCGCAAGAGCGCGCTGTTCATCTGGTTAGTACATGATGGTTTATAGTATGATTAGTTAGGTGAGGGAAACACGCACCTCTGCGGCAGACATCAGTTCCTCTGGTTTGGTCCATTGCGTAGCCTTCGTTGTCGCGTTGTAGTAGTAGGCCCGTCCATCTGGAGTAAAATGTTCTTTCCAAACCGAGGCTGGCTGGCCATAGGGCGAACCGAAGCCGTTCATCGCGTTGGTGTTTCGGTTCGATTCTAAGAATGCTCGTCGGCGTCGAAATGCACGATTCTATGGTTTTGGGCAACGACTCAATGCAGAGCAAATCGTAGGCACCTCACGCGCCTCTATACTAGCGAAGCCGTGATGACGAATGTATGTGGTAGATAGATCAAGTTGGTTGTTGCATGCGTAATGAATGTTTGGGAGAAGATTTGTCGCCTGTTGGCTGGCATTGCTCTGATTTGTTTGACACTAACCGAGTAGGTACCTGGGTAATTCTGCAGGTTGACTTTTTCTGACGCACGGACCATCATCTTAAATGCATACCAGAAGGAAGTAGACAGCTTACATAATGCATTTTGGTCTAAGAGCTAAGAGGCCACGCCTGTAAAGCAAACAAGCAAGCTACCTGACGACCATCAACATCAGGGGAAATAGATGGAATAACTTATAACCAGCATCTGATTTACCATTAATACATTTTTTAAAAATCAACAAAGCGCCCAAGAATGTAGCAGCAGATAACTCCCACTATTTCCAACCCAATTGAGCTCTATTTCGGACAAATCAGAGCCACATCTCCATCACTCTCACCATCACCATCACCATGTCAGACTCTGAAACACTCAGGCGGGAGTCCATCACCAACCGCAGCCTCAACCATAATACCAGCAACATGTTCAGGCCAGACCCGGCTGACGAGTTTGCTGAACAATCCCATCTTACATATCTGGTACCATCAGATTCAACACTAGACCTCAAATCTGCTTTCAGCAACCTCGAGCCCGGTGAATCAATATTCGACTCAATAGAGCGTCGCGACAACCTTTTTTTTGGTGAGCCGTCATCTACCTATGCCACCGCATTATCCCCCTTTATACCTCTTGCTAACATTAAACACAGATGAAACCGTGGAGCTTCTCCTTCTCATGAAAACACCATGGACAAGTGAGAAGGCTCTTCGTTCACATCTAGAAAGACTGGTCATATCAGTAGAAGCACAGATCGTCAATAGCAGAGTGCAAGGTCGGGAAGAGTCATCAGAGACCATATTCTCCGGCACTGTATCTGATATTGATGACCCTTTCATCATAGTCGATAACGATGGAGTTGACAATGAAGCTGATCCAATCGGACAACATGTCTATGCTGCATGGAAACTCCCCATCTTCCTCGCCAGGCCACGCATACGTCTCGCTTCACCGTCTGTAGTCTTTACCGCATCTGCAGGCCTCAAGCCAGAAGCCATACCTGAGTTTGCATCTGGAAGAAGCGGGTATCTACCGAGCGGTGTCCCATCGGGCTTCAATCTTCTCGAATCTTTCGGCAGCGACTCTGCCCTTGACGGTGTCAAACCCCGCCTATCCGCCCTACGCGTCTCGAGAGTCGCCCCTGTCGCTCAATCGCAAGACGTTGCCCAGCACATCCGTGCCCTACCGCAGGTGGAGCACCGCATATTTCCTGTTGCTCACACGAGGATACGCTTCTCGCGGCCAAACACTGCACCCTCCAGCGCTGCCGTCGTTGCCCTGCTGGAGGTCGACTTCACCCCCCACTTTGACTGCGAAGTTTCTCTTGATAAAATCGACCTTTCCGTCAAGGATGCTGTTGTTGAGAGCCTCAGTGATGAAGCAGGCATGCAATTACCCCTCGGTTGTGTTTCTCACGATCATGTCACTTTCCTATATCGCATTGCACCTCGCGAGCTTGAACTCGTGTCCAAGAATCCCATGAGGGACCTCAGCATCACCATCTCGGCCACTGCCCAAGTCGTTCCCGGAACATGCACCCCACGTCTGTCCATGTCTTGGATCGCGCATCTCGATTTCACCCTTCCCGTCAACCCCGGGTATGGTCCGGCGGCGGGGACTGGCATCGTTCGCGCACACCGTCCATCCCAACTCTCCATCACTGGCCAAGCTGTCCATCCTCTCAAGTCACCTTCCGTCACTCGACCAGACGCCCTCCCCACTCTCGAGGCTGCGACAGCTACCACAGAGGCGCCAGTTCCGGAGCTGGGCATCACCATGACCTTCACCGGCCCGTCCACGCCCATCCACCCAGGTGATATCTTCTCATGGACTGTCTATATTGTGAATCGTGCCACGGAGAAGAACCCTCTGCCGCCCCGTAAACTCGCTCTGGTTGCCATCCCGAAGAGAAGAAGAAACGAAGTTCGCATGACACGACCACCATCTGCTGGGAATCGCAGGCGTGGTGAGCAGGATATCGCCGACGCCGTCACGGATGAGAACGTGCTCCATGCTCTGCAAAAGAACTCCACCATCGAGTCCACCGATGTTGTCTGCCTGAGTGCTGATTTGCGTGTTGGCCCGCTTGCCCCTGGTGCTTGCCACGTTACCGAGCTGCAGTTTCTAGCTCTTCAGGAAGGTGTTGTGGGCGTGGAGGCTGTTCGAGTTGTTGATCTGGCCTCACAGGAGCATGTAGATATCAGGGACTTGCCCACCATGATTGTAGAGCCCGCGGCAGCATGATGACAACGCATGTAAGCAAGCATACTAGTAGTTTGCAAGCATTGGTAGTTTGATGTGTTCATGCATTCTTTTAATTGTTATCACATATCTCGGCTTGAATGCCGTTACTCCATACATACATACATATACTGATCTCTAATGATTGCAACGCCTTCTGATGCTTCCCTATTCTCCCGTCTCATACGCCATGCAAAAATAACAATAGAAAACACATTCCACAGGAAAGCAGGTCATAACAAGTCATCCATGTCATCATCCCAGCCCAGTCTTTCATAGATAGACACGGGCTTGGCGGTTTCGTTCTTGTTGTTCCCAGTATCAATATCCAATTGCACCTTGGCCTTGACAGGTGTCACAAGGATTCCTCCTCGAGCCTTGACAGGCGTTTGGAAAACCTCTTCTCTTCTTGCCTTGACAGGCGTTTCCATGACACCCTCGCCTCGGGTCGAACCAAAGCTGACTCTTCGCCGTGTCTTTTGAGCACTGTCTGGCACAAAGAGCTCTCTGGCAGACACCGTCCTCTTTTCCATAAGCGGTGATGATGGCAGCATTGGAAGGACGTCATCATCTTCGTTTACTGGGCGCAGAAGAAAGTTTGACTTCTCAGTTTTGGTAGGTGTGTTACCAATCCTGTCCATTTCAGGAGTTGCACTATCGCGGAAGGCTTCTCGGAAATTGCCCCGCAAGCCAGTTGAAGGAACTCTTGATGGTAAACTGGACGGAGGAATGATATCCTCCATGTTTATCAATGGTAATCCATCCGACGATTCAGGCTTTGCAAACATATCTTTAAACCGGTTACTAACCGGCGTAGCTTTGACCTGAACAGACGAGCCAAGAGAGCCTCGGCCTGGTTTTCTGACCTCTGTACACATAGTTAGTTGCCTGCTCACCACTCTATGCTCTTCGTTTTCAGACTTACTCTTCACTGACAGACCGACTGATGCTCGACGCTCCGCTGCCTCAGCTATTGCTTGACCAACAGCGACTTGTCGGTTCGGTTTTCTCAAGGAGGAAATAGCTTCTTTGAGCTCCGCTTCAACCATGGCCTTCTTAGTCGCTCTGGTGTCTTGCCTATTTAAACTACCATCTCTAGACAAGATGCCACTTCTCTTGTTGGCCAAATCGGACTCGCTCTTCAAGGCTGCCCTGGGCGCACTCGATTCACTATTTTCTCTCTTTATGCCTGGAACAGATGTATTCGTCGCCGAACGCATGAGCGCAATCGCGTTGCTAGGGCCTCTGGACACGCTTCGTCTTGACTGCTGTTCAGTGGACAATGCTCGCTGAAGAGTTCTGGGCTGACCGGGGTTCAGTCGTCTCGTAGTCGCGCCTGGCTTCTGCTCCAACTTGCTCGAAGATCTTCTGGCATTTCTTGGCCTGGAAGGTTTGACAATGACAGGCCCTCCCAATTTTCGATTGATAGAGTCGCAAAGGTCAGGAAGTCGATGAGAGAAGCTAGGCGGATGTCAGTTTGGGTCAACATCAAACTTGAGGACGAAGCACTTACAATGGCACGATAATGTCCACGCAAAAGTCTTTGAGGGGCTCCGAGGATGGCTTCTGCTGAGGCTTTCCGTCCGTGAAATGTGTCGCCTGAGAATCCTCAAGTAAGAGCTGTTCATCGCTCGCTGTCGATTGCCATATAGTCAAGCGATCTGCATGCACATCAACCAGCACAGGCAGATTGTGCTTGTTGCGCTTCTTGGGGGGAGGGGGGACCATGTCACCTTGAGAGTCCGCCGCACCAGGTAATGGGGGAAGTTGACTCTCGCCCGTTTCTTCGGCAGCTTTTAGAGGGCTCAGAGCCAGAATCTCAAGAATGATTATCATCTGAAGCTGTGTCTCCCGGGTTCGAAGCATGGATGCCATGGATTTGGCTTGTAGTGTTGGATCGCCTGGTTCACCATCGTCCTGCTGGGGTGGCTTGTTGGTCGCCCACCACTTTTTGATATGCACCGCTTCACATGGATACAGCCCGTCTTTTCCAGCCTTCATCTTCTTGGCACGACGTTTCCTCTTGCGGCCCTCGTCGGAACTGTCGACATCCGTCTTCATTTGAGCGATAAGCCCCGGAATTGTCTCGCGGTACTTCTTATCGATCTGAACGGTGGTCAAAACCAGGCTCTGCAGGAACTCGACCAGATCACCCATGTTCAAGTTGGATTCGAGGTCGACGGTGAAAGCAGAACGAGCACGAGAGAGAGGCCCCTTTGCAAAATACGCCAGTGACCCCTAAGATTTTGTTAGCATAAAGAGAGGCTTGTGGCTTGCCAGAGAAACCTACCATAGATTTGTAAAGAATATCAAAATACTGAGTTCTGATGTTGTCAAAAATATCATCTGCTGTTCGCGAAGGCGTGGCATGCTGGATATCCTGACCTGGCAGGACTGGAAGATCACCGGTCTTTGGGGCTGGTGACAGTGGTCGCGACTGCGCAGCAATGTCCGCCCCAACTGGTTCTTCCTTAGGCTCGACGTCTGCAAAGGTAGACACGGACTGCGATCTTGCCCTCTTTCGAACGAGAGACTGTATGGCCTCAATCGCAGCTTTCTTTGACTTTTGCTCAACGTGCAACTGCGGTGTAGTGAACGCAGACTCCATGGGTCGACCTCGAGAGATTGGCCTGGCTAAATGAGCCAACCGATCTCGACAGAGAGCAGTAGCTTGCTGGGCCAGAGATTCCAGATCAACCCATGACCCTAATCGACAAACAACGTACAGTCCGTTCTGCTGCCTTTCGAGTGCGTAGACAACATGGCTGGTTTCGGACTTGGCTAACAGGATGACGGGAATCGAACCGACGCGGCTTTCCAGGTCGAGGATCTTGATATGGGCGTCGAAAAATCGACCAGGGGGGATTTCGGCATTGGAGGCGTTAAAATCTATGCATGATAAAGAAAGATGCTGGCGAGGAAGAATCATCAACGGTTGAAGGACACGAGGTTGGGTATGGAGATTTGGAGGATGTGGCTGCAGTCGAGCTCAAATTAGTTCTAGATCCTCGTCAAGGACATTTTTATATTGGGCCAACAAGATAAATTACGCACCTTGAGGGCGATAAAGGGCTTCAAGAGATGATCCATGGCCATTGAATCAGACCTCTTCCTCTTGCGCTGCTCAAGAGATCCCGCTTCATCTTTTCCATGCAAGCTTCCTTCGGAACTGGGTGTCAAAATTCTCGATCGCGAATGTGACGCGTCGGTGCCGGTGAAGGCGGGAGAGGGCATGGAAACGAAGCGGCGGGGTGTTCAGTCAACACGTCGCATTATGCTAACAGGATAGTCCAGGAGGGAATAATATTAAACTGAGAAAAAGATATTCAAGAAGGCCGTTGAGTTGTTCCGATTATAGGGACAGTATTGGTATTGTCTGAGAGTTTGGAGGGGATTGAGCTCCAAGCTGTCAAGGTCTTGAAATTGAAGACTTGTTGCTGTGTGGACAGGTAAAGTGGTTTTTCCAACTGGTAGGTGCAACCGCGCCAAGGGTTGACGCGTTTCTAGTTTCTACGGGCAGAGAACAGTGACGTAGGCTACAGATTGGGGAGCGTGTTTTAAGGGCACGTCCAGTGTAAGTGGGCAGAGTTTACCTGCTGTAAGGTGGAAAAGAAACCCCCACTGCATGCCTCCACTAACAGTGATGAACGCGTCCACTCCATTCCTGGATTCCATTTCATTTACAGGTTGGGATGAAGAAATGATGAAGTCAATGATGGCAGAGACCCTAATTTAGGTGAAATTTGATATAGTAGTAGGATGAGCTTGTGACTCGCGTTACCCAAGTGTTGGACTTTACAGCACTTACATTGATGTTGGGTCTCTCAATTAATCACCCAAGTACTAAGGTAGTAGTAGTGGTAGTAGTAGTAGTACCAGAGAGGCGGGCAGTAAATGACAAGATATCACAACAGATAGAGAGGTGAATGGAAGAGACGGAAAGAAAGAAAAGAAAAGGAATAAGGTGAATACCGATGATCCAGAGACCCATCCCGATGTTTATCGGAATTTAGTGGTGATGAGTTATCAGAAAGTCGATATTGAACAATCGCTAACCCAAACACATATCCATCATCACTCAGTGCTAGCTGTTTAGCATATACTGGTGTCATGTATCAATGCTTGGTAGCATCGTACTTCAGAACTCCCATCGAGTGACTTGACACTATTTCCCTCAAAAAAGAGGGGGGAAACCCTCAACATGTGAAATAGGACACACCACAACCGTTATATTCCGTCTCTAGGCTATTTCTATTCCATCTTGATCAAGTAGACTACCCCTCCTCCTCTCCTTTTGGTCAAAAAGCTCCCGTTCTCTGGCTAAAACAAACTCTCGTCTCCTCTCTTCCCTTGCGCTTAAAACTAGCACCATGATAGCTCCGTCCACGGTACTAATAGAGACGAGAAAACCGTTTTGCGAGCTTGAACAAGTCTATAGCCACGATGGTTAGGCGGTTCTTAGCTGAGGATCGAGTAGTGATAGAGTCCTACTACGCAGACTGACCTGAACTACTGCAGGCTTGAGAAAAGTCGCATGTCCATGAATTCAGCTACAACTGGGAGGCTAACTTATGACTGCTATTTTAGGCGACCTCGCTTCCTCTCGTGGCCATACTAGACCAGAAAATGCGTCGCGCCACACACGCTCGCCCGTTTGCCCCCAATCTCTCCAATCTGGGACCTTCTTTGTCTGGTTTCTCTCTTCTCTTCTTCAAAGTTTAATCATCATTCATTTTGGCTGCTTGCCTCCAGTTTAGGGTGCGCTAGGATATATTCACCGTAAGTGGCTTCTTACCCAGCCCTTCCTTTAGGTTAGAAAACATAGTGTGCCTAGTGAGGGTGTGGAGGGAGCTGTGTTGAGCTTTGCATCGCCAAATCAGCTCGATGGACAAATTCGCAGGATGATGGAGGGGGGCCAGAGAGTACCGGTACTGTACTCAATACAGGTGTTTGCTGAAGGTGCTGGTGTGGGGGAAGTTCTTAAACATTCTAATCATGGAATGCCAAGCTTCTTCGCATGCAGTCACTGTGAATACCGGTAAAAAGTCAGCTGAATGGGTAGGTTGGCCCTGATCTGACCAGGGATCAATCCACCAAATGTCGATCCCCCGCAATCTACGGATCTTATACTGGGCAGTGTCGCGGGAGCACCAGGAGTAAGAATCTCTTAATAAAATACGCTTATCTTAATATTAAACATTATTTTCAAAGGTAAAGAATTGGGAAAAGAAACCGACAAGGAAGGCAAAGTAACAACAATGCAAACTTTCTCGTTCCAGCCAATCAAATTGCAACGTTAGGCTTCATCTCGCCGACCTAGTGGTGGGGGATTTTACGACGGAGCTGCTTGATTTTATCTCCCGATTTCTCGGCAGGACCCGTCCGGTGCACAACTCCGGGCTGCCGGAGGGGTACTTGGTGCAGTTGGTGGGTGGAATTC
>JABFFC010000591.1:0-14728 GCA_013623535.1 Fusarium penzigii
GGTTCAGGTCGTACATGGGGGCCATAGGAGCCCTCCGTCTGACGGACCGGTTCTCGTTCTGGGGCCGGTGCTGGATGATGGTGTTGTTGTAGACATAGAGCTGGTTGTCTGCAGGCAGAGACGGAAACGGCTGCGAAGGGAGGGAGGAGGAAGAGTTAGTGTTCCCGGGAAAGCAGAGTTGGTCGAGAGATTGGGATTGCTAACCGGCCACGCTCTGTCCAACTGGGTTCCACTGGCTGGGAGGGATGATGGCGGTGGGGAGAGGGAGGGTGCTCACGTGCGTGGGGAGAGAGTTGATGTCCACGGGAAAAGTGCCTACGTGAGTAGGGAAGGTGTTGATGCCAGCCGGGAAAGAGCTAGAGGGAGGTTGGGTCACCTGATCAGGCATAGACGCAACCACGTCCTTCCACATGTCTATCTCTTGACGGAACTTGACGGCCTCCTGTGAGGCGCCAGCCTCGTTGTCGACGTTGAAGTTCAGCTTTAACCCTTCAACGTTCTTCTTGGCCTTGGCGTTCTGTTCACCGGCGAGACACTGGCTGCCAGACGCCTCACCTTGCTGGTTGTTGGCGGTGTTGTTGTTGGGATCCTGGTAACGAGCTTCCCAAGCTGGCAGACCGATGTTGAGGTAAGGCAAGTTGTCATCAACTTGCACTGGTCGGCTGAGGAGTCCCTGGGAAACGAATTCCCCACGGAGAGGGTCTCGAGACCCAGGCCAACAAACCTGACAAGTCTGGCTCTCTGGAGCCCGGTTGGCACAACGTCGGCAGCAAACCCACTTCTCGGTACCCTTGGGGTTAGGAGGCCAAGGGTACACGTTAGGCTCACCAGAAGCGCGAGGGAGACAGTCAGTGCAGTAGTCACGGAAGCCAACGGAGGGGAGGTAGATGCCGCAGTTGTAACAGGCTTCCCACTGGCCGCTGATGAAGGAGCAGTTGCCGCAGTAGAGAGGGTGCCCGTTCTGGACGGGAGTGGTCTTGCAGGCAACACAGAAGGGGGCGTTGGCGACGAGTGAAGGAGGAGACTGAGATGCCTCTGATTCACTGACGAGCATGCCTTCTTGGTCCGAGTCATCAGTGTCCATGGCGTCAACAGGGTTGATGAGGTCAACGACGTCGATAGGGTTGACGGGCTCCATGTTGGTGTTGTTGTGAGAATCCATGACTGCCTGCAGTGTTTTGTTGATCTCTTAAGATGGTCAGCCACTTCCACGAAAGCACGCAGAGAAAACGAATGAATTTCTTTTTCTCTTAGGGCTTAAAAGAAAGGGTTGTTGATTCTGTGCAGATGACTTACCTTCAGAGTTGTTTTTCTCGAGTTCTTGTTCTTGTCAGTTCGGTGCTGTTGAGGAGAGCGAACGCTTGTTGATCTTGCGTGCGATGCTTACGAGCAGAAACCTTTCGCGGTTGATAACCCAAGGATGAAGAAAAGAAATAAGAAACACGAGGAGAAGATGAATAAACGCGTGCTTTGAGATTTCCACTCGAGCAGAGAACGATTCTCCTGAAGAGATGTGCTTGCTGTAGTGAGATGAGGAAAAGGGGTTGGAGAGCTGGTGAACTTGACCACGCAGATGTGAGGAAGGTTGACAAAGGGAAGAAGAAAATATGTTGACGGTGGTTAACAATAATGGGGAAGAGGTGGAAGAAGGGAGCTAATGTGCTGAGGTGAATGAAATCAAACAAACGAAGGCGGATGCCGGCCCGTTGATAGGTTGTGAGTTGTGAAGAATCTGTCAGTGCCAGACAGCTGTCAACTACTTGCAGCATACACCAACCTATTCTTGCTTGATCGAATCTCGTTCTTGGCATTCTATGCTATTCGGTGCTATTCTTTATACATGCTATCCAGTATTATTGTTCTGGCTCTGTTCACAGCACACTACAATAACAGATGGACATAGAAAAAAGGAGTACAATGCATGCTCTAAAGATCCATCCTAAAACAATGAAAACACCACGCTGTTCATACACTCATAACTAAACTGTTACAGAACAATCTCCTGTACTGGTTCGGACGTGGCACTTATCAAAGGATCTGGCCCAATCTCCCCCGTCCTCTCGCTCGGTTTCACCACCTTATTCGCCACCTTCTTGAGTTTCTTCATCTTCTTCGACGCAATCTGCTGGAACAGCATGTAGGAAGTCCCAGATGGGGTTTGGTATGGCGGTCGGAACGCCCATAGATATGCCAGAGCAGATAGGTGCTCGTACACATCTATCTGAGGGGCAAGGGGTTCGGGAATTCGTACTGGTGGAGGTCTAAGGAGGCGTTTCTCAAACCCTTCCTTTTTGCTCTGCGTTTCCAAATCAGTGTTGAGTCTAAGACCCCAAGCTCCATCGGGCCATTCCCAACGCTGAAGTTCAAAGTGAGTCTGGTCAACAGTGAAAACCTCCAGGACGGCCTCGAGGAAAAATCTCAGGTCAGATTCTGTAGGTTTCTCCCACTCATAAAGTTCAAGCGGTAACGGCTCATTTTCTTCATCAGATTCCTCCTCTTCGTCGTCGTCCGAATCACTATCACTTGTATCCGACCCCACCGATAACGATTCCAAAGCCATTGGTTCTGAAGCCTGGCCTATGACCTTCGAGGCCGCAGAGGAGGACACTGACGAGACGAGGCTTAAAACGTCGGACGCATCTGAATGAGATGAGCCAGGTCTGTCATTTACCACGGCCACGGCCATATTCGACACTTCTTCGCTCTTCTCTTCGGCATCCTCGGGTTTGCCCAAAGACTCAGTATCCTTCTCAACCACGGCATCGATTTCACCGCCAACATCTTCCATGATATCGTCCAGAGGAACAGAAGGCTCGCCAAGTACAAGAGGAGGAATCTGCACCTTTTCATCCTCATTATCGCTCATTTCCCATATCGGCGACAGGCCATTCAGATCGACTCGTTTATACGGAGGTCGCCTAACCAATTCTGCGCTCGGCAGCGGAACAACATAGAAGGGGTGAAACTGGCACGATCTCATGCGGAAGCCCATCTTAGGATACCGCATGATACACTTGTTACACAAGTCCGTAGTGCAACAATACTTACAAGTGTATCGGGAACTTTCGATGTAGTCAAGACACAGACGACAGGGGACTTGATGCTCTGGCGCCAGCTCTGCCATCTTTGCTGCAACGACGTTACGCTGGAAGCAGATGTCGGCAAAACTATACATGTCGAGGTGAAGACATAGCTTTCCTAGACGTTCCCAGACTGGACCTGATTCCACAAACTCGTCGAGAAGAGACTGTGCCTCCTTGCGAATCTTTTCGATGGTTTCAGTATAAGGGGTTTCCATAGGTATCACACCAAGAAAGTCAAAGGCAGTCTTCCCAAACTTGTCCTTGTGTTGAAGAAACTCGGTCTCAATGGCCTTGTCCTTGATCTTGGCCCAAATCATTCCGGCCATGGGGTAGCTTCCAACTTGACAGGCAAGCTGTAATGCATTTCTGCCTTGAGCATCGAGCTTCTTCATGTCTAGTTCTTCTCGTTCAAGTATAACCTCGAGTGCCTCCCTTTCTCGGTATTGGATGGCACAAGTGAATGCTGTTTCGCCGAACATGTCTGTTTTGTTGACATCTGCGCCTCGATCCAGAAGTATTTTCATAATCTTGCTGTGACCAAATGTTGATGCGAGTATTAAAGGTGTTTTCAGATTCAGCGGTCGGGGGATGTCAATGTCCATGTCAGGGTGGTATTCCAGGATTCTTTCCAAAAGCTTTGCAGAACCTCCAATGGTGATAATGCTGGTGATGTTTTCCCCTGTTGTCATTTCCCAACTAGCCGAGACACCTTTCTTCAAGAGGAACTCTACCATTTCTTCGCTGCCCGCCTCGCAGGCAAAGAACAAAGGCGTCCGTCCAAGGTGATCCCTGACCTCAAGGTCTGGCTCTTTAAGTTTGTCGAAGACAGCTTCGAAGACCTCGACCTTCCCGCTTTGGGCCGCTGCATGAATAATCTTCCTACCGCCACTGCTTTCATTGTCTGTTGTGTGGTTGGGATCACCTCCTTTTTCGAGCAAGAGCTTGACTGATTCTAGCTGGCCACGAAGACTAGCTATGAACATGGGTGTCCTGTATAGGCCCCAGTCCAAGTTGACGAGCTCGTCCGCATTGCCAACAGCCTCAATGAGAGCCTCCATTACTTCTGTGAAGCCTCTCTCACACGCAATGTGAAAAGGATGAAGCCCTCCATTGCGCTGAACCAGAGGCTCTGCTCCATGTTTGATCAGCTCCAGCATCACTTCGGCGTTCCTTGTAATGGTTGCATGCTGTAGGGGTGAGAGTCCGCGGAGACCACTCGGAAGATTTACATCCGCACCTCGATCGATGAGAAAGCTGACAAGCTCCAGATTGTTCTGAGCGGCTGCAATACCGAGAGGTGTCTCTTTCTGAGCACTTTTGACGTTTATTCCTGGTGCAATCTGCCCTGTGAAAATGGCTTTGGTCATCTCCATATCGTTATAATCGACGGCGACAATCAGAGCCGGCTCGGAACGGGGCAGATTTGGATCGGCGCCCAATGACAACAGAAGCTTCACCATTTCTAGATTACTCGTGTCTGCAGCTATCCAAAGAGGCGTACGACCATCTTCATTCCCTGCGTCGATTTCACAACCCGCTCGTACAAGTTGGGTGACGGATTGTATATCTCCTCGTGCAGCTGCAATATGGAGGGGAGCCGTCATGTTTGGACTGGGAGCCTCGAATGACGCACCAGCAGCTAAAAGGGCTTTGAGAACACTGTGTCGGGAGTTCTCAGCTGCAATTGCGACGGGAGTAGCTTTGGGGACATTGATAGGGGTGATGTTGAGATCTGCGCCGTGTTTAATCAGTTTCTTGACAACTCCATCCCAGCCGCCCCAACACGCCTTGTGAATCAGACGGTCATTCTTCCAGCGCTCGTCAACGTCAACGTACGGAATAAGCATTTCGAGTACATTGACGCTTTCTATTCCGCTGGCTAGGAAAGCTGGCGGCTGTCCTGTCGTCATGGGGGCTTTGAGGTCTGGTGAGTACTCGAGAAAGATCTCCGCGTATTCTTCATTGTCTTTGCTAATGATGACCTCTAGGGGTGAGTGGCCAGAATTCGCAACAATACTCGTATCTGCACCAGCGTCAAGCAGTGCTCTGACAACTTCTGCCGATTTTGAATGTAACGCCGAGTAGAGTGCTGTCTGGTTCCATGCATCGACGTGATTCACGTTAGCACCAGCCTCAAGAAGTGCCCGCACACCTTCGATCTCGCCCGAAGCCGCTGCCAGAACGAGTGGTGTGGCTCCATCATCGTCTGGTAAGTTGATGTCATCCACAAAGGGAAGTAAAACCTTGAGAGCGCTCCCGAACTGAGCAGCGGCATAATGCACGGCTGTGGTGCCTTCCCAAACGCGATTGACCATCTGTCTGAACTCTGCGGTAGTGTTACGATTCGGCTGAGCTGAGATATACGGTACCAAGCTAAGTAGCTTATGAAACGTCTGTCCAGAAGGTTTGTACGCATCAGCAAATAATTCTTTGATGATGAGGTCCAGATCCCATTGAGCCAGTAAGATCAAAGGCGGTTTTGGCGTTCGGTCGTAAGGGGTCCAGGGCAGACCTTTCTGCGTCAGATCTCTAAGTCGTGCCTCAACTGCTTCATCGTCATCCAGAATATTGCTTTCCTCGTCACCAGATGTAGAAGACGCTGAATCATTGGACTCGTTTTCGTTGGACTGTGCTGGCAGTATCCTCGATCGCTGAGGTGACAAAAGGGGGAGTCTGACTGGTGAAGCCGAGCGGCTACTGGATGGTGAGGCGTAGCTACTTGGAGGTCGCCTGGGAAGTGGGATCCCATACACGCGCAATTGCTTCCCGGCGGGTGAGCAAATGAAATCCCACAGCTCCCACGCATCTTTCACACCTGCTTCGCCAGCTTGTTTCCAATGGTAACCCATCCATGCAGCTGCATAAGTCAAGAAAGGATATTGATCTTCGATAGATAGCCTCTCGCGATTGCTCCTGAGGTCTTTCCAAGCAGACCAGTCCACTCGGCGCAGATGGCCAAGACAGGTTTGCGCGAAGCATGCATGGATCTCACTCACCTCGTACGTATTCGTGATGAAATCGTACAAAGTTTGATGCAACAGTTCCAGAGTACCCTCACCACCATACTTGATGAGCCTAGGGCATACTCTGTTGAGTTCTCCAACCAAGTCGTATGTTTCTGTGACTTCTGGATTGTGAATGCGAATGACGTTTCTGGCTTCTTGTATGAATAATGTTCGCTTTCCAACGCAAAGAAACTGAACCAGCCTGAACAAATCAGGACGTTCATTTTGAAGGCGGTCCATATCCTGTTGGTATATCGCCTCCATGGTGGGCGGACAGCTTGTCACCATGGTGAACACTGCATTGGCACCAGTATCCTTGATGTACCATAGCTCTTTTAGGACTGAAGAGGCGAAGAGGAAGCTTCCGTTTGATCTCTCAACGACAACAGCTGAAACAGAACTGCCTCCAATGGTCTTGATCTGCCGTGCCATGATGATGCGATCGATTTCTTCGCTGACTACCTTCTGGATATCATCTTCAACTAACTTAGTAGTGATCCCGATATGGGGGTTCTTCATTGCATATCCACGAATTGAATCTGTCATTCGCGAAGTAAACAACACTTTGAGAAGGGGCGTTATTTCTTCCCGTCTGAACATGGTATCTAGCCCACGAAGGAGCCTAAGAATGAAGCCGTCTTCACATTGATCGAGACCATCGATGATAAGGCATGCCGGAGCACCGGTATTGTGAGTAACAAGGATTTGAACAACCTCGATCAGATGGTAGAAGCGAGCATCACCTTCAGTCTTCAAGAGAGAATGAGTTTTCTGTCGATCTGGTTCCATGAGAGACTGGAGTTTCTTCTTGGCAGCTCGAGGGAGGCTCTGTTGCTTTTCGAGAAGAGCCTTGACAATCAGATCCAGGATTGGAGGATTGGAACGAGAACTTTCCAAGCTATCGCAATAGAATGATACGACGAGCCGGTCTTCCGCGTTTTCCTCCCCTGGACTCTCCATAATTCCTTGAATGTATTTAGCAAGGTTTGACTTTCCGCAACCAGGGCTTCCGGTGATAAAGAGCAAGCCGCCTTTGTCGCTATCTTTCCAGCTTACAAAGTCGGGATTGTCGAGAATCCATTTGCAAGTCTTCAAGTGAGGCTGTTCCCGGTCGAGTCCTTTGTTCTCGGGGGTGATGGTTCTGAGTTGACGGGTAAATTCCTGAACTTCTCTAGGGTCTGATCCCATTAGTACGGTATGTCGGTCTTGTTGGAGAGACACAAACCTAGTTCTTCTAGCTTTTCTTCGGGCTCCTTTGATGCCGCAGTCTCGTTCTGAGTAGAATTCTCCGCCTTTGTGCGATTTCTGGCCTCTTGTACCTTTTCCTCTTCTCCTGCTCTGTTTAAAGAGGCTCTCGATGGCTTAGCATCTTGCGGGACTGCATCCGTTCTACGCCGTGCTAGTGATGGCTGCCGTGCCTGGGGAGCAGTTCTTATTAATTAGCAGGATTCCCTAACGTACCACTTGAGGTTACTCACTGTGCAACATCCTCCTCTGTCCAGGTGGGCGTCTTCTTGAGAGGCTTCACAGGTGGCGCTGCCTTCCTGACCAGACGCTCAACCTCGCCCCAGAAAAGCACGAACCTCGCTTCATTTGGCGAAGTAAACTTTGGGAGCGCTGAATGTGTGCAATTAAGATCAACATGCTCGACGCCTTGTAATACAGACGACCATTGGGGCACAATCTATGATACAAAGTTAGGGCTGGTGAGGAACTACATCAGAGGTATCTTACTATTTCTTTGGTGCCATCCGGGAGCCGCTGCGCCTGGGACTCGTAACAACAAAGAAGTTCGATTGAGCGATGAACGTCGAGTGTAAACTCCATATTGATGTCCTGCACTGTAGTTGAGAACGTGACGAGCTCCTTTGTGAGATTGGTTGCGACGGGTGCTTGTAGTTTGACAAGCGATGTAAGTGTCTGGACTAAAACGAGGTCGCCTGTTTTCTCTGATCCCATGTGCGGTGTTCCCATAAAGATGATAGACTTTGTTGACTTTTTGACTGCTATCCAGTCATCGTTGGTAGCGCAGAGCAGCATTGCCTGGAATATCAGCATATATCAAATCCCCGGAGCTTCGTATGCCAAGTACATACCCTTTTAACTACAAGTCCACCCAGACTATGTGCTATAAATATGAGTGGGCGGTTCTAATGACAGTCAGTTATAACTCGACTAGTGAACCGGAAGACGTACTGGGTTGTCGAGACGCTTTAAGACAAGGTTCCGTAGAAGATCGTTGGCATGATGAATGATGCGGGTGTTCGCAACGTCTCCAAATCGATTGGCATTGTAGCCGAATGACAGCACACGGACTGAATTCTGTAAACGCCCAAGAAACTCGGGCTTGGTAAACCATGGTTCTGTGGTTCCAACCTGCTTCCACGTCGTCCGCAAATTTCCACCAAGGCCGTGGACAAAAACAATACTATGCTTTTGTCAGCATGACATCTCTTACGACATACAGAGGGTATGCATGCTCACTCTACGATTTCTGGATGATCACTAGATGATGTATCCTGCTTTGGAGGAACATGCATCTCTTTGAGGATGTATTCATGGTGTTCTTCGTCCTCCACTGGTGGCTGTAGTGACGGGAGCGCTTATCAGCTACTGCGCGGCGTAGGGACAGCTTTCAATGACCAAGTCTTACCTTTACGTCGCCGTTCAATGGCGGGCTACTTGAACGATGCCGTCCGAAGCCCATGTTTGCGATGTTGCACAACGCAAAGACGTTGTTTATGCGCGCCTTGTTGTCTGAGGTTCGAAAAGACCTCGGAGGATTGTGTGCGGCTCCATCAAGGCTTTATATCGGTAAGACCATGATCCTGGGGGGGCTGTAAATGGACGCCAATGACCCTGTTGCAGAAACTGGGGAGGGATAAGCCAATACAAAACATACAAAGACCTGTAAGTTGGGCAGTCAGCCGCCAGGGCTCCCTGGCGGTTGACTCGATCTGGTTTGGTGCTTAGTCTCAAGGCTGTCCAGCTCGATGGGTTGTGCATTGTTATTGCGCCTCACTAGTGTGCGACATTATCGTTTCGAGGGAGCCTTGTGCATTGTTAGTGGAATTATTGACTGAGTCTGTCAATTCTACATATCAGTCGAAATCTGTGTTCCCGCTCATAAGTTTTTGAATGGTTTCATTTGATTGTGCCAGGTTGGATGGAACGAGAGATTGATTGCCTTGCCTTGCCTTGCAGGGCTAATTCTCAGCGTCAACACCAGCTGAGGTACCCGCACTTGCCGGAGTTCTTCTGAGGTTCTAGGCAACCGTTATCGCCCCCATTTATCCAGTTCAGGTGGGAAGGAGAGACTGGGTTGTGCGACCGTATAATTGCACTCTACAATACATTTGGAAACTCCGACTAATTGATTCAATGACGGATATCGCCCATTTGGGGATTTGTGAGTCAAATCTCAGTTTGTTTTCACAATGAGCGCTATTCATAGATCCCTTGGTACCATGGTAGTCAAGCCTCCACCAAAACTCGAAAATACTCTGACTTGGCCAACGGCCCACTCAAACTAAGAAGCTATCTACTGTGCCCTGTGGGGTAAGTGGAACTGAAGCTCCGCGTGTTCAACCCTTGTTGCGTTCCCATATCTAATGTTCCATCATCGATTATTTCCGTTCTGATACGTCTCCAGTCATAATGAAATAAAGACTTTTGAGCGAGTGGTGCGAGTAGACATAATCTTTCATCTCTGTCGAAGACTTTTGGTGCAGTGCCCGAATTGCGCCTCGACTGGAATGATGGTGAAACGCATACTCTGCCATTTTGTCACATCATACTAATCATGCCCCTTTGTAAGATACCACAGGGTCTGTACTTGAATTCTGACAACTGACTACTGCTGGCTCTTACAATAGTCTTGCACCTAAGTCGCAGATTGGCTATTGATCCTAATACTTCTTACTCATTTTGATCGGGTCTCTGTTCAACTTGTTAAACCAACACTTTCAGAGGCCAAATCTGCTGATGGAAGCCGATAAGTTATCGTATGGAAGTAACCTCATCCTTTTTGCTTACCTGTAATAATTAATGGCGATCACAAGTACGCATGGCATCTCGTGACTCATTCACAAAAAACCGAAAGTCGACAAACACAATGAAGCCATCCATACAAGGCGACGCTGCGCATACAAATCCAGCATGCGCATCACGTGATCCTATTGGGCACCATCTGTTTCATGTTGCCCATGGGATAGGACCCCTCCAAGCCAGAGTCACATGACTCTCTCTATCTTGCTACCCCTCCCCCTCATTCATATGGTTATCGCAAGTGTATCAAAAAAAATCCGTCAATAACCCCTACTAAACCTCGACCGAAAAATCGTACCACGGTAGCCCGTCAAAATGTTGGATATTGAGGATTTTATCGAAGAGCGCGGAGGAAACCCCGAGGCTATCAGAGAAAGCCAGCGTCGTCGACATGCCTCTGTTGAGCTTGTCGACGAGGTTATTGCTCTGTGGCAGGATGCTCGAAAGAGTGAGTCATGAAACGAATTGAACAGAAACATTGAGTTGAAAAACTGACGATTAAAAAGCCCAGTACGGTGTCACAACGATCGGAACGGAGATTAACAACGTCCAGAAGCAAATCGGTTTGAAGAAGCGAGCCAAGGAAGATGCGACTGAGCTTCTCCTCCAGAAGGAGGAGTTGACCAAGCAGAAGAAGGCCCAGGAGGAGCTCGCTACTGCCAAGAATGCTGAGCTGCGACTTAAGGCGAAGCTTGTTGGAAACTACGTTCACAACTCAGTATTCGTCAGCGACAACGAGGATAATAATACCATCGAGCGTACTTGGAGCCCTGAGAATTTCGACAAGACCAAGAAAGCCGCCCTCTCCCACCACGAGGTGCTTCTTCGAATTGGAGGATACGACCCTGTCCGTGGAGTTAAGCTTGTTGGCCACCGTGGTTACTGCTTGACCGGTTACGGCATGTTCTTGTAAGCACCAAAATTACAAGACTAAGATGCGTGAAACTAAACGGGATTAGGAACCTGGCCTTGATCAACTACGGCACATCGTTCCTGTTCAACAAGGGCTATACCCCCAACCAACCCCCTTTTATGCTCGATCGTGAGCAGATGGCCAAGACCGCTCAGCTTTCCCAGTTCGACGAGGAGCTGTACGGCGTTTCCGAGGGTGGCTCCAACTCGGTCTCGGACAAGTATCTAATCGCGACTAGCGAGCAGCCTCTCTCGTGCCTTCACAGCGACGAATGGCTCCAGCCCAGTGAACTCCCGATTAAATACTGCGGCTACAGCACGTGTTTCCGAAAGGAGGCCGGCAGCCACGGCCGCGATGCGTGGGGTGTTTTCCGTGTTCACCAGTTTGAGAAGATTGAGCAGTTTGTTATCTGCGGCCCTGAGCACAGCTGGGAGGCTTTCGACGAGATGATGGGTAACTCTGAGGAATTTTACAAGTCCCTGGGTCTCCCTTACCAGGTGGTCGGCATTGTTTCAGGCGCACTCAACAACGCTGCTTCTAAGAAGTACGATCTTGAGGCCTGGTTCCCCTTCCAGTCCGAATACAAGGAGCTAGTCTCATGCTCCAACTGCACAGACTACCAGACCCGCGAGCTCGAGATCCGACACGGTTCCAAGAAGGGCAAGCAGATCGTTGGTGGTAGCAAGAAGGAATACGTCCACGCTCTGAATGCTGTAAGTAGATCAGACATATCTGACCGATGTTGAAGCACAACACTGACTAGACACTCCTAGACCCTCACAGCAACCGAGCGAACTCTGTGCTGTATTCTTGAGAACTACCAGACCGAGGACGGTCTTATTGTTCCCGAGGTGCTCCGCAGGTACATTCCTGGCGAGCCCGAATTCCTGCCTTTCATCAAAGATCTCCCCACTGAGAAGACTGACAAGAAGGAGACTGGCCAGAAGGATTCAGCAAAGAAGGAGAAGACTTTGCCTGTGCGAGAGGAGAAGGCTTAAAGAATTCGTCGTGTTAAGATGGGATAAAAAGAGCACATGTTTGATGAGTATGACTGATTTTGAGGGAGATCAAGGTAGCCGCATTTGGAGTTTGAGCTTAGAGTTATAAAAGCTTTACAGTGTATCGGTTGTTCACGCCGATAAGATATACATTATGAGGTCGGCGGTCTTTGTGTTGATCTGAATGCCAACTCGCCTCTACGCTACCTTGGCTCTGTATCATCGGCACCGGGTTTCATCGAAGTGTGACTTGAGAGAAAGAAGACGGAGGAAGCACCGTGATACTATGCCTGGCTCCTGTTCCGACATTCGGCTCAGTGCCCCCTGTATCCCTTCTCTATACGGGGGAAGGCAGTGGATCGGATTGGGACGATTCGCAGTCTGCTCCCAGCATAGAGACTTGAACCGTCATAACAAGTAGACAACAATTTCTCGTTAGGAGGTAGCCACTATATCGAAACCTGGAGAGGACATTCGACAATTCTAGCGAAGGCGGTGTTGCTCTGAGCTGTATCTAAACCCCCAAGTCCCGAGGGAACTGGATCAACTCACGGCACGGTGCTTCCGCAAATGATTATGCACTGTGCCTCTCAACCGGGACGGCGGCCCCACCGTAATTCGAGTTTTCCGGGAAAAGGCGCCTCCTCCTGCAATTGAGGCGTCCAATTCAAGCGTGTTTGAAGAAGGGAAAGGGGTGTGTGACATTGCATCAATACTTTAGTGACAGTGTAGATGTATCAGACCTCGAAGCGCCCTGACAAGAGAGTTTGTGGACTGCGCCTGCATGTTCGGCAGTATCAGCTTTGCAAGACAAATCTGTTTTCTTTTCTCGAAGCGTTAAATTGGAGGAGCTTGTTAAGCTACGTACAGCATGACTGCTCCGTGAGTATCGTTTATGTAGGGGAACCATGAGTTGCGAGTCTCGGCCGAGGAATTATGGAGAAATTTAGTCTGGAACAAAGACAAAGGACGAAGAACAGAGGGCCAAGCAACTCCGGAGCTAGCGGGGTTAACCACGAATCTTGCCAGATACCGGACCGGATGGGCAAGCTCGACGAGAGACGAGGGAAAAAAAAGAAAGGAGATGCAGATGAGACAATACGTCAGAGAAAAGCACATGGAGGGCTGGCATTCACAGTTGGGAGACAGTTGCTTGAGATACAAACCACAAACGAAAATTCCGTCCACGGCGGCTAATCAGCCCAGCATCGGCCGCAGCTGGTGATGCCGCCGGCAAGTTTTGCAAGCTCAAGCTTGTTTGCTCTGACGGAACGGCTGTCAGGCTGCTGACACCAACAAAGCAAAAACGGTTCATTCTTTATTTTTGTGTTTGAGCGCTGTAATTTTTCTCCCCTGCTCTACTCTTTTTTGGTGCCCCGGGTGGAGAAGACAGCGCACCGCCCACTTTCGGGGTTCGGAGGACGGTCATGCTGTTTTGGGTACATAGTGCGGAATGAGGAACCCGCAGTCCGAGCAACTCGGGATAAAAATGTGAATGGTTTGCTTCCAATTGTTTTCTTCTCATGGTTCCATTTCTCAACTGTGATTTGAATCACTTTCTTGCTTTAAATAATCTCGTTGGTGGTGTTGAGCATGGTTCATGTTTGCTTTGCCAGATTAACCTGAGGACTTGCCGAAGAGGAGGCGGGGACTCCACTCTTTTTCTTCTTTCTTCTCAAAGGTCCGGGCGTGGTGGTTACTTAGAGATTCCGGTATGGGTACCTGAGGTTTTCAGGCTACACCGGAAGGGAGAGAGAATTCAAAACACGGGCGGTGAATGAGAGGGGAGAAAAACAAGGAAGAAAAAGAAAGAGAGAGAAAAACGTGAGAGCGAAAATACACCCCCGGTTAAGACGGTGCGTGGGAACGGGGATTGCCACCGTTTTAAATAGTTGGGAGCAGAACAAAACAATATGGAGGAAGCGGGATGAGCTTTTCAGGTGAGGGAAATTCAGCGCGACTAGGGGGTTGGTTGGAGACAGGAATTGAAGGTACCTAACGAATTATACCGATGCCGGCGTTGCAATTGTTTCGTTGCCCTGGATAGGTATCGAGACAGGAAATACGGTGGTTTCAGTCAGTAAAAAGAGTGTTGAAGATGCTACTATTATAAGGTGACTTATTTGTTTTCATCACCATCACGCTGGCCAACATACCGCTGGATACTGGGAGGAAATAATGCAGAGCTACTTGTGTGCCAATGCTTCCTTGACAGCTGAACCCATTGTCGTCACCCATTCAGCGAGGTTTTTTGGGGGGTGATGAGACCATTCAGCCATAACCCCGCTTACTCGCCCGACTCGTTTATTTGACAGAGACACACAATCATGGACATGGCTTTGACAAAAAAAAATTGTTGTACAGCGAGGTATGTCATTATTTTCCCCAGTGAATGTTGTTTCCTATTGCCATCCATGGATCCTCACCTCAGTGAGGTGATCGTGTGAGCCCTCTAAAATTCAGTGGCCTATCCCTTACATTTTAGGAGGGCTATCAACGCGGCCCCCCTTTAATACCCCGTCCTCCGAATGTACCTCCCGTAGTGCCTCCAGGTTTCTGACGGACAGCGGCCGATCACGCTGTCAGCCCTGGAGAAGTTTCACGGGCTCACCCCATCTTAATTAACGGTCTACGCCCCCGTGGTCCCCCTTCCGTTTCCCGTCCCCCGTCCGTCTCCCGTTT
>JABFFC010000592.1:0-27716 GCA_013623535.1 Fusarium penzigii
CCTTCTCCCCCTTGTCAAGAAAATCAAACCAACAAAAACATCCGTCGATGCCTTTGGGTTCCTGGTTTGGCTTTTTGCCAATATATGGACACCACGGTATGAGGAAACTCCGCGATTAGGTAATAACTCCCATCGGTTCACAGTGGATTTATAAGCTCGAGGGTGGAAATGTGAAGAAAAAGACGTTGTGTTGACCTATACTCTTATCAATCTAGATCAGTTCTAGTCCCCTCATGGTAATAACCAAGACACAAGGGTTTCCATAATCATGATCCTTTCTTTCCCTTTACTTCTCGCGCCATGTCGGATCTTCTCGGCATCTGCTCCTTCTACTACCTACGTAGTACACCTCTATGGATTACGTATGTAGAGGTAAGGTGGTAAGTATGACCCTGGCAAGAGCTGGATTGAAAGTCATGAATTGAGAAGGAGGACCCGACACCGTTCTCGTTCTCAAGTATTTGTCACTGTCCCTGCCTGACTAATCCGTCCTAATCTTGTCCCATGTCTCTCAAGACGGGTAAGTAGATGGCGAGATCTGACAATCCGATTCCTCATAACATCAATCCAGAGGCAGCTTAGCTTCGATTCTAAAAAAAATCCCGACATTTCTAATGACATCATGGGCTATGTGTAGTGTGTAGTACATACCAAGTAATAAGTACAGATTATATATATGTATTTATATATGTATTTATATTTATATTTATATTTATATTTGGCTGCCATGAACTATAGACGGATGCTTACTCAAGTGCCAGGAGAGCTTTTTACCCCGAGTTTACCACGATTATCAATTAGTCTTGATTACAAGTGATACAAAACATACGAGACCGAACAAGATCTGTCCATTGGCCATTCTCCCATTCCTTCTCTTCATCGCTGACCTTCCTCTGCTCCTACACTTCCGTCCCTCTTCCCAAATCTTGCTCCCAATGATCCAATATCTCGCTTGAAGAACTTGCCAAAGTTGCGAAGGTTCTCATTAATTGTGGCCTTCTCCGTGCCACTTTGCCCTGCCATATTACCCATGCCGGTGCTGCCCTGCCCAATATCCCTTGCCGCACTTAACAATTTCTCACCTAGAGACCCAGCCTCAAAACGAGCACCCATTGACGATGCTACGGCAGTGTTGACTGAGCCGAGGCCAGCGCTGCTCACACTGCTTCCCATACTTGACGATGCCATCAGGGGTGTAAGGAGCGGCGAGCTTGCCACCAGTTTATCATTAGGTGTTCCGTCGCGGTGGATGCCAAACAGCTCTATCAAGTGGCCCTGGTCCGCCTTTCGCACACCCTTGAGTTCAAGAATCTTTCTGAAATTCGTGTCGGAACGGTCCGCGATGTGGATCAGATAAGCCTGTACCAACCCTTCAGGCGGTGATGGTCGTACTTGTAGCGTCTTGAGAAGTGGATCTAGACGGCTCATGCAATGCTGGACTCTTCGCACGAAGCTCGATGGCGGTGCACCCTGCTCTGAGAACGAGCTGTGGTGCAGTATAAGCTTTTCGAACGCTTTGGTCAGGACATATTTGTCAAGCAGCATCTACAGCACAGTTAGTTTAGTATGTCTTCCTTTCCAGCATCTTGCTAGACCTACCTGCTCAGCGCCGACCTCTGAGATGGGTCTGCATTGGACAATACTGTTGATGTATCCGGTCGCTAGATGCTCGACCAAATTATCGCAGAAAGCCCTTGCGTACTGCTGCTTTGCGATTATGGCAAGAATCTCTGTCGCCTTGCTGTCAACATGCCGGACCAGCTCTCCCACGTACGAGCTTTGGTCCCCTACACTCTCCATCGTGCTCCAATTCGTGTTCCTCATCTCACGCCATACACCGTCACAGTCAAGTTCAACGTTCCGGACCATAGCAAGAACCGAGGCACTTGCCACGCCGAGGAACGCGTCTGACTGCGATGATAGGTCAACTTTGGACACAAGCTCGCCATCAATGCGTTTCTTGATGCTCTCCTCGAGTTGAGTAGTGTTTACGTGCCAAAAGTCGGCCGTATTGAGCACGAGAACAATATCCTGCAGAGCCGGGCCCTGAGCACCACCAGATTGCAGTACATACAAGAGAACCTGCTGTGCGTATTCATCCAAATATTTGGCCAGGATCTTAGCCAAATCCAGAAGGCGTTCGCTTGTAGACAGCTTGGCGCATTGTGACAAAGTGAGCTTGTAGAAGTGAAACAATTCAATGGCCGATGGAATTACTGCCTGTGGAGAGAATTCCTCATCAGGTGCAATTAGTGGTTGGCCGCGATACTTGGGTATTATGGATGTAAGCTGCTTGTCCTGCGATTCAACCCATAAGCTCAGGTAGGGTTCAAAGGCCACAGATATGAGGCCATGGAAGCTATGTGCCTTCTCTTCGACTGAGCTCAGCGTGTCAATACTTGCTCTCGAAGTTGTTGCAAAACGTTTCTCAAGACTTTGCTCAAAATCGAGCGTTTCTTGCAGGCAGCTCAGTAATAGATTGACGTCAATCTTCTGCCCGTCAGTCCGTCGCATGCTCCTTTCCAAGATACCCTTGAAATCATCCCTCGTCCCTTCGCAAAAAGCAATTGCCAATGTTTCGTTAGCTCTCCAATGAGGCGGGAATATCATGGCGTGCTCCTCGTCATGCGTCTTCATCATGCGCTTGAACCAGGCATAGCGCCTGCCAATGTTGTCTAGACTGCCGGCTTCGTCGTTGCCACGGAAAACTTGCCGATACTCTCGTAGCTCTGTGTTGACGTACCAGGTCATGAGCCGAGCTTTAGCTGAATCGCCTAGAGCATCCATGACGAGACAGGCTTCGACCAACGTGTTTCGTCGAAGACCAACCTCACTTTTCGCAAAGGCCATTTCGAAATCCTCACAGACCTGTTCTAATAGCTCACGTTGCATTTCTGCAACTCCTCGACTTAAGGTTGCAATCTGCTCGATGCTCCTGTAGCTATTGAAATGCTTCATGAGCTGCAGAACTGCCTGTAGAAGCCCTGCACATTCGCGATACTGTCGTGTCTTTGCTAATCCCCGGAGCTGCTCGTACGCAGTGGTAAGCATCTGCAACCTCTTCAGGGCTGTCATGCTTAATGTGAGGTTCCGTTTCGTGTTGTCAAGCCTCTTAATGTCGGCCGTCATTGAAGTGATATTTTGTTCCGTTTCAATAGCACGCGACCGTACCGTCTCGATCTTTCGGAAGAGCTGAGCGAGTTCAGCCTGCGCTGACTGCATACGTTCGAGGCTCGAGTCGGGGCCGTAAGCTTGCGCCGTTTCGAGAGTCGAGATGTCGTTCGATAGCGCATTTTGGTGGGTTTGCAACGTCTTAGAGACCTGACTGATAGAAGATACTGTAGAGGGGTGGGAGAAGAGCAGGTTTAGATGATCAATGGGATCGTATTCAACTATCGCAGTAATCGGAGTCAGTGGCCCTTCCACAGTAGAGCTAACAGGAGAGCCATCGACTTACGCGAGTCTAGAGGGGCAGGCTCCCCCATTGTTATGTTCATCTTCAAACACGGTGATATACGCCAATGGCTCAATAGAGGTGACGAGACGATGTCAAGCGCTGGTATTTTCACTGCAGGCACCCTTAGGAAGCTGTAGTTGATGCTGATGCTTGCACGTGTCAACTCCTTGTCATGATGGCAGGTTGATTAGAAGTGGGTCTTTGCCCAGACACAGCCTACAAGCAATCAAGAACGTGGGAACAGATACCCCTGAAGCTTTCCATCGGCTTTCGCCAAGTCTGCTACAAATTCGACATTTCAAGATGAAGGAATCCATTCTTGGACAGGTGATTAATGTTATAAACGATACTACTAGTTCAAAGCAAAAGAAAATGATGAGTCTCCGAAAATTATAGTTAAAAAATAGTAACTGTATTGCCACTGGTCAGATCACGTCAACGAACTGCTGCTTCCATCATAGACAAAAATGTACTCGCTTATATTGCTTTTATACCATTGACCGATTGTATGCAACATCGCTTGTTCAACGCTACCATGCCAAATGCCTCATTCTGCATCTGTCCTATCACTGTCCATGCTCTCCTTCTCCTTGCCGGAAGTCGTACTAGGCTCTTTACCCTTCTTCTTCATGGAGAAGCGCCAACTGCCCATACCGCCCATGCTGCCTATGCGGCCCTCCTTTTGGTCCTTTGCTCGAAAGCTGCCCACTCCAATTGAAGGGCTGCTGGCCATGCTATCGTAGCTGCGGCCCAGCTGAGACACTTCCTCGCTCAGATCCTCTTGGTCGCCAATGCTGGACCGATGCTCCGCTGACAGGTTCTTCTCAGAATAGGTAGCACTACCCGGCCCTTTCTTAAATAGACTAAACTTGCTCGAGCTTCCCTTGCGAAACAGTTTCTTAACAACATTCTCGGGGTCTTTGAAACTTGCTGCATTGTTGTCTGTTGTCGAAGTAGAGGCTGTCGTGTCAACAAGATTTAGGGACTCGTGAGATTCAGATATCGAGTTTTGCGTATGTACCGAAAAGGCGTCCCTGGATAATCGGGCATCCGCAAATGAACCATCAGGATATGCCACCTCGATCGTAGGTGTGTTCGTGTCTTTGTTTCTTGCCCGCCCTTCCTTAGACTTGTCACGAAACCGCTCCAGATCCTTGCCTTTGAGTCTACCCTCACGTCCGGATTCCTTGTCCCTACTGGGCTTGAACATGTTGCCCATGAAGGTGGGTGCCGCCGGATTGAGGCGTTGACTTATAGAAGCTCGATGGCTCGGAGGACGAGAACCAATGACACCAATCTGGCTAGGCGATGTCTGAGGGTCCAGCAAATCATCTTCGTCTAGGATCTCATCATCGGCAGATGCAAGCGTGGTTTCCAGTGCAGAGGGTGATCCACCCAGTGACGGCCGCCTAGAGCCATTCCGTGATGGCCAGCGGCCTTCGCCCGGAGGTGACCAGAGGCGATTCTTCGCAAAGATGTCGCCTGGTGCGCCCCAAATATGGCCACTATCCGTAGATGGTCGCGGCAAGTCTGACGACGCGATCGATGCGGGTCGGGAGCTCGGAATATCTCTTTCGGGAAGAAGCGCGCCCGCGGAACTTGTAAACGGATTCAACCTACGCGCGGAGAAGGACTTGGAAGATGACGTAAAGCTTGGCCGAGGGCCCTCGGCACCCAAGTGACGGTTCATCCAAGAAAAGCTGATCCTACGTTTGTTTCCGAACAGCTCACTCTCGTCCGTTCCCCTCGGGAAAGATTGGCTTTGTCCAGGTTTGAGAGTGCCGATTGGCGGTCCGTCATCGTCCGAAATTTTGGGTGGCCGACTCCGCTGGAAGCTGGACAATAGACTGGTAAGCCTGTGACCGGAAGCCTGAGGGGCAGTCGGTGAAGCATTTAAACTGAGGGTATGCCCTTCATTATCAACATATTGCGGGAAGGGTAAGTTATGCGACGACCCGTGAGGACTAGAAAAGTAATTGGGCGAGTGGGAGGAACTTGAGGGCGATTGAGGATCACCCTCGGCGATGGCATCAGGTAGAAGATGAGTATCAGATTGTCGTGTCTCGGCGGTTTCGAACGTCTCATCAAAGATATCAGAGGGGAGAAGAGCATGAGCAGTTGGGCTTAGAGGCCCGCCTCCGGCTCGGAAATCAGCCTCTGACTGATGGTCATCGGGATGATCAGCAGACATATCCATGAATAATCCCGATGCGAACCCCGCGCGACTGAGCCCAGCCAGAGACGGGAAGTTGTTTTCGGGCATAGAGAACTGTATCGGAGAGGAAAGATTGGGGTTGGACAACGAGTTGCTGTTACCGCTGTGCCGTTTATTATGTGTCGGCAACGGGGGTTCAAACTCCATGGCGGTAGCGTCGGGTTGGGAGAAGTAGGCTAGGCCAGACTGCTGTTGGATATTTAGTTGGTCTCCCAGAACCCGAAGATGCTGGTCAAGATGATGTCCTTTCTTGGTCTCAGCAACCAGCTGATTATGCAATTCCTTTCTACGGGAATCCCACTCCCGCCGGATTTGAGCATCGGTTTCCTTCCACTGCTCGTCGTCGCCACCGGGGAGCTGCTCCCGGGCTGCTTTGAGATCCTGGAGCTGCTTTCCCCTGTCTTTGAGCTCAGCCTCCAGCTCTGTGCACTTCTCTTGCAGTTCAGCGTTAGCCTCTGCAAGTTCTTGCACAGATAGATCGCGCTTCTGTTCGAGCTCGACCTTTTGTGTCTCAAACCCTTCCTTTTCCTTCTTCATACGCTCAATCTCTTTTTCGAGCTTTGTGGTGCTGTCTCGGACCTTGGATTTCTTAGTCTCCTTGTCCTTCAACTGCTGCTCTTTTTTACCACGTTCCTTCTCTGCCGAACGCATCTGTTCCGTGGTCGAGCGGACGGACGCCTTGAGCGAAGTTGTTTGTTCTTCCTTCTCTTTCAGTAGCTGCCTCTTGGTCTCCTTTTCCCTCTTCAGTTCCTCTTCCTGCTGCTGAAACTCTGCTTCCTCCTTGGCGAATTGCGAGATGCTGTCGTCAATTTCTTTGCGAATGCTTTCGAATCTACGATTAAGCTCATCCAAAGACAACTCCGGGCCATTCGACACGGGCGGTCTAATATTAGGTTGATCCATGCTCGCAACAGATGGTGAATGCCGCCTGTTGACAGTGTTCCGACGCTGACCTGGGGCCGTTGTGGTCAATTCAGATGTAGACACGGCGCTGCCATCGAGGACGGGTGCAGCCTCGACGGATGGCAAAGCAGGTTTCTTGAAGGAGTCGATATCGTCCGTATCGTCGTCGGTCTTGATTTGGGGGCAGTCGTTTCCGATAAAACTCGTAGGCATACGTGAGTTCCCCAGCTGAGGCTTTCCATCTTTTCCAAAAGTCCGGAGGCGCAGGACTTGGCTGCCGGCTTGGAAGTTGTTGGCTCCCACAGCCACGACCCGGATGTTGTAAAAATGATCAGGCTTTAGACCTGTGACGGTAATAGCAACCTCATTACCAGGTGAATCACCAACTATGCCATCTATTAGTCACAGAACTACCTCCAGCATTAATGTTGGCCAATGTAATGACGCACCATGAACTCCGTTGACTTGAATTGTATATTTATGCACAGGCCGGTTGCTATTCGGTCGGCTCCAGCTCAGGGTCGCAGCGTCAGAACGGATGCCAGCAAGAGACACATCAGGGGGTTCTGGGACATCGACACCAAGAATGTTGATGAGATCGGGGACTGGCTTCCATAGTGTTTGCCACGAACGATGCAGTAGCCTGTGTGAGAAGGAATGAGAGTCAGTTGATGCGCAGGGGCTGGTGTTGACATTGGTCAAGGTCATGGGAGTGAACGGGGGCAAAATGGAAGAGATTTCGAAATAAATGCAAGGATCGATAAACAGTTACTCACCAAACTACAGCACCAAGGACCAGAACCATCTTGAAGTGGTTGATCAGCAGGACATGGAAGCGAAAATTGAGTAATGCGTCAACAGACTCGGGTGGTAGATGGTGCAACAGGCGACGAGGGTCGACAAGGACGGTGGTTAGACCACAGAGTAGGGCGTAGAGAAAGGCTTTCTGGTAGTTTGCGCGAGGGCTACTAATCCACCAGAAGCCAAGGACGCTGAGGATAAGAGTAGTCAAGACGGGCAACTCCCATGACATGTTCTCAGCGCGGACCCAGGCTTTCGAGAGCAGCGCTGGCAGCTGGCACTGTTAAGATGTCAAGGTGAAATCGCTTGTTGTCGTTTCGTTAGGGTGATTGGAGGTGATGTGAGATGAGGGTCGGGAAATGGTCGTGTGGGATGTCGGCAGATGGCATGGGCAGAAAAAAGGCGGGCGTGGGGATCGGGGGTCAATTTGATCTGAGGCCGGGGGGTTGCGGGTTTGTGATTGTGGTGGTGGTGGTTTTGGATCGAATGGCTGGTTGGTAAGTTAGGCGGTAGCTGCATCTACCTAAGGGTGGCCAGGCAGTGGAAAACTCGGATGAGGGATGGTTAGTCAGAGAGTTCCTGCAGTACTAACCTAAAGGTAAGGCTGTTGGAGATGTTCGGAAGCGGGCATGGGGAGGCTGCTGTAAGCCCGCTGAAACGTAAACGTGTTTACGTCTATCCACAGTACTATCGTCTAAACCGTCTCCGGTGGATTCACAAAACTCGATAGTTGTTACTAAGGTTAGGTGGTGAATTAACTTGGGTATTAACCTACCTCAGCGCTAATTACAAGCAGGAAAACGATTGTCGAACAGAGATACAAAGTTCCAATGCACCGAAAGCGATCGACATGGGGGCCTACAAATGAAGTTTCGCTGTTGCCAACACACCAAAATTTCATATAGCAGGGGTCGTCGATAGCAGTTACAGCACCAATGGCATTGTTATGCTATGGGGTTTAAAAAGCGAATCATTATGGCACGGCACAGCACGGCAATTTTTTTCTTTCCTCAGGTAATGGGTACTTGGAAGTAGTTGTGCAAGTTTCCGAGCTTCGTCTACTCGGTTCGAAACAAACTGACCAGGCAGGTTGACTTGGCGTGATAACTAGCGTCAAGCGAACAAGCTGATCTCTCTGTACGCGTCAATTGTGATGCTTGCGGTTTCGCGGTGGTTTTAGGCGTCAGCCCCGAATAACTACTAAAGTCAATGAATTACCAGTACCTGATGTATACTGCTGATAAACGTTTAGATAGAACTAGAGATATAAGGAAATATGAGAATTCATAACTTATGTGGCCTGCAATTAGACTAATCACCCTATCATCCATCGCTCATACCTTTGCCTGTTGCTTCGTAGGTATCTTCTAGGCAATCAGATTCACATTTTGCATGGGCAGCGAAGAACTGGCTACTAGGTAGAATAGTAAAGAATGTATGGACGAATCCATCCACAGCCCACTTCTTCCCTGTGAAGTAGTGACGATGTCAGAAAATAGACGGAAAACCAAGGCCATGGCTTCAGCAAGGCCTTGGCTTCAGCACAGAGGCTGTCTAGATTTTTGCCAGGGTCATTAGTTGTCGGTGAACTTGGTGTACATATTCCAAAATATTTAGAGAAAGCCCGAGACCGAAATGTGCTTCAATCAAGCTCCATAGGAAAATTCCTTGTCAGGAAGCATAGCGGGCACTTCCATCTCTTCTTTGTGGAAGCACATGCTCAACCGCGGCTTGACCTTTCTTGAACATGACTGGATTCCCCACAACTAAGAGAATTACAGGCTGTGATACGACTGAGGACCTCACTAAGCCTCGGAATCTCGGAATCACAAGAGGATAAAATCAATATGAAGACACAGAAGAATTCGGCGAAGATATCCAGGGAAGAGGAAGAACAGAGCCACGGCTTTTGCAATTGCTACTATTCAACATACGCAGTAAGTATACCTAAGGTAGTTGGCGCCCATTTGATAGGTGCTCGTTTCAAGACGTTCTAGAATTACCATGCCCGAGCTGTACTAAATTCAATCTCAACGTTGGGAAGTGTCCGCATGTCGGCTGCTCTCACCAAAATACTATTTTGCAGGGGTTCTTTGTCACAACCGTTTCTTTCTTATTTCCAAGAAAGGTGTAAAAACTACAGCTAAATAGCATCCCTTTCATGAATCAGATTGCTAATAATGAGTTCTTTTCTTTATCCTAAAATATATCAGACAGATATCTAAAAATTTCAAAAACCCCTTGTGTATGTCTCATCTACCTAATTAATTCATCTCCAGAAGCTTCATTGCTCAACCACAACATTCCCCCATCCCACTTCATTTCTGTGTGACGTCGACACCTGATCATACTACCCCAGCCAACCAGCTGACACCCGTTTTACCCTTGAATGAGAGAAACGCCAGGACGCAGAACCCACTTCCCTACGAACCTTGTACCTCCAGCACTTACCTACCACACGCAGCGTCTCGAGTACCTTAAAAGTAGTCAGTTGGAGACGCTCCCCCAACAATCAAATCCGCCCGCCGCAACTTTTTGACTTTGTCTGGTCTTTCCTGTCGCATACCTCTGGTACCTACCTAACTTAACATACCTACCTATTCAATTACATTTACCTCCCACATACGCAAATTCTTGCCCTTCGACCTTTTACATATTCCTGTGCATATTGTCTCTCCTTTCCCATCCGTCCAGCGTTCCTTTCCCCCTTCTTGGGATTGTCTGCTTTAAAATCAGACCTTCCATCTTGTCGAAGCGGTCTCGTCTTACGGACCGTCGTCACCTTGCGCTCGTATCGAACCGATCACCCGCTCGCCTTGTTCGTTGTTCCCACCACGATTTAGACATTCTGCAGATACGGGCGTTTTACTTTAATTCGCATCAGACAAGATGCAATACGTGCGCAACCTGAGCGATTCGGTCTCAACAGCATGGAATTCGATCAACCCGGCCACTCTTAGTGGTGCTATTGATGTCATTGTCGTAGAGCAAGAGGATGGCTCGCTCGTCTGCTCACCTTTCCATGTGCGCTTTGGCAAGTTCTCTCTGTTGAGGCCCTGGGACAAAAAGGTCGAGTTCAGGGTCAATGGCCACAAACAAGAATATCCCATGAAGCTTGGCGAGGGCGGAGAGGCCTTCTTCGTCTTCGAAACCACAGACAACATTCCCCAGTCCATGCAGACGTCGCCTCTCGTGTCTCCTGCTTCCAGCCCTGCTAGCAGCCCACCGCTCAACCCTCAGCAGTCCTCGTCAAGTCTACAAGAGCCCGAGCTACTTGATCTCAGCAACTCCGCAAATAAACCCCATCGACCACCGCCAGCAGTTCTCTATACCCGGGACAATGGCCATGGTATGCCTAGTATTCATTATTTTTTCCGATTCTTCAGTCAATACTGATCTTCATAGGCCTGATTACACCCCTCTCTACTTCTCCTGAGCTGAAAACAGCCCGCCCAGCCTCTGGCGACTGGTCTACCTCCAACATGATGCGACCCCATAGCGAAGATATACTTCGACGATCTGCCCGTAGCCAAGAACGCGGAGGGCCTAGCTCCGCCGATGGTGACAGCCAGCACGGTACCGAAAGGTCCGGCAGCCCTCCTCCTCTCCCTATAGAACGCGCCAAGATGCTATCCAAGGAACTGTCCGCTGCGAACATTCCCAGTCGGGTCACCGAAAGTGGTGACCTGATGCTGGATATGACCGGTTTCAAGAACAATGAGGAAGATATTCTTCGTGCTGAGATTTTGGCCAGACAAATCCTATCAGAGGAGCTGGACGGAAACTATGACATTGGTTCTCTCTTTGGTTTCGATGAGCACGGAAACCTGTGGATTTATAGCAGCGAGAGCGCGAAACAGACTGCGATGAACAAGACTATCGAAGCCTCCCTCCAGTCTCACCGTCAACATGTGGCCCCTGATGCCATTTCGGATCCCGGTTATCAGAGCGACGGTAGCAGTGCAACTATTTCGGACAACAAGCTTTCACACCGGAGAGCCGAGTCGGATGCTGGGCCTATGGATATGCAGACACCACCACGAACCCCTCCCAGCTCTTCCGGGCATGCTGGAGATCCCAACAGAAACTATGCCAAGACTCTCCGCCTGACTAGTCAGCAGCTGAAGGACTTGCATCTGCAACCTGGATCGAACTCGATGAGCTTTACGGTTAACAGAGCCACCTGCTCTGCGAACATGTACTTGTGGAAACACGAGACACCGGTGGTGATTTCAGACATTGACGGCACTATCACGAAATCTGATGCCCTGGGTCATGTTTTGAACATGATAGGCCGAGACTGGACTCATTCCGGAGTGGCCAAGCTGTACAGCGATATTGCTGCGAACGGCTACAACATCATGTACCTTACTAGCCGATCAGTCGGTCAATCCGATAACACAAGAGCCTATCTCGCTGGTATCCAGCAAGGCTCTTATCGAATGCCCGAGGGTCCTACGATTCTTTCGCCTGACAGAACAATGGCGGCACTAAGACGAGAAGTGTACCTTCGTAAGCCTCACATCTTCAAGATGGCTACTTTGCGAGACATTCGTAATCTCTACGGACCGGATCGCACTCCTTTCTATGCTGGATTTGGAAATCGACTTACGGATCAAATCTCATACCGAACCGTCGACGTTCCTAGAAATCGTATCTTCACCATCAATTCGAACTCGGAGGTTACTCTGGATCTTTTGAGTCTTAATAAGCTCAAGATGACTTACATCAATATCAACGAAGTTGTGGATCATTACTTTCCTCCTGTCAGTACTCTGATCAAGGGTGGTGGAGAAGAGTATACAGACTTCAAATATTGGAGAGACGACCCGCTAGCAATGGCAGACTTTTCAGCCAGCGAGAGTGATGATGACGATGACGAGGCTGATCAGCCTGCCAGTGTATACGATGACGAAGAAGAAGAGGAGGATGAAGAACTAGACGAGCTCGCCGAGAACCTTGCCGACAGCTACATCTCGCGGGCATCCATGGATGAATTCGCAGAAGCTAACAGCGATCTAGTTGGCAGCGTCAATGAGGAGCGTATGATGGCCTCCATGACCAAGGAACTGCACGATGTCGAAGCTGAGTATGACGAAGACGACGATGACGACATCTACGAGGATGGGGAGGAAGGGGAGGAAGGGGAGGACGAGACTGACGACGAATATGATGAGAACAATGCAGAGGCAGCAGGAAGCATTCCTTCAGGCAAGGTTAAGCAGGATGTCCTTGCCGAAAAGATCACTGGGGTTGGTCAAGTCGCTACAGCAAAGTGAAGAGACTAGAACAAGAGCTAAAATCTATTGAAGCAGAAGGTCGGACATGGTGCTGCTGTTCAACACTAGTGCCAAAGATTTTGCCGTGGTCGAAGCCATGGCGGTTCGGTTCTGGGGGAATCAACCTGATGTTGTTCCTTGGGAAGTGTGAATCTCGGTCAGGTCTGCACCAAGACCTCAGCATTCAACAAGGACAGCGACGTACGGTTGATTTTCAAGCTGTGCGGGGAAAAGCTCAAGAGATGGAGAATTAGTGGGAGGAGCACGCATAGATATTCGAGGCATAGCGTGGCGTTTGAAATGTTTTTTTTTCTTTCGTTTTTTTATCATCTTGAATAACAATGCCGTCTTTGGGTTGACTGTGTAACCTCTTATATGCCTCCTGCTTTCCTTCGTCGACAATGTCATACACAAATTCAAGTCACGACATATAACGAAACGCAATGTTTTATATGCATAAACCAAAAATAATCTATTCCCAAATCCTATGTCATTATCCTAAAAGACAGAAAGCTACAAAAACCAACCATCTGTCTGCGCCTTTCTTTTTACACTTTGCTTTTCTCTTCATTTATGCTCCTATTTTGCCTCCTGCTGCTTGATATAGTTCATGCGAATCTCGACAGCCCGTCTGTGAGCCTCAAGCTCCTCGACCTTGGCCAATTGCATGACTGCTGTACCAACATTCTTCAAGCCATCGGCGGTGAGGTTGGAGCTGGTGATGTGCTTCTGGAAGGAGCCGAGATTAACACCAGAGTATTGCTTAGCGAACCCATAAGTTGCTGAGGATAATGTTAGCAATCCATATTAATTACACACCACAGGGTATTGTGTGTTTTGAACTTACGCAATGAGTGGTTGACACCAGCAGAGTAGTCGCCAACACTCTCAGGAGTCCATGCACCGATGAAGACGCTACCGGCGTTCATGACCTGATCAACGACCTTCTCAGCGTCCTTGACTTGAAGAATCAAGTGTTCGGGGGCGTATTCATTGCTGATACGCATGGCCTCATCGATATCCTTGACCTGGACAGTAACGGAATGAGCAATAGATCCCCGAACAATGTCGACTCTGGGAAGAGCCACAGCCTGGTTATGAACCTCATCCTCGATAGCCTGAAGCTGCTCCTCGTTCAGATCGACGGCAAGCAAGATAACCTGACTGTCGACTCCGTGTTCTGCTTGTGAAAGCAGGTCAGAGGCAACAAAAGCAGGGTTGGCGTCCTTGTCAGCAACGACAAGGACTTCAGAAGGACCAGCAGGCATGTCGATACCGACTCCAGCGTTAGTGTCATTGCTGACGTGCATCTTGGCCGCTGTCACAAACTGGTTACCGGGTCCCAGAATCTTGTCAACCTTGGTGACGCTCTCAGTACCATACGCCAGAGCAGCAACGGCTTGAGCACCACCAGCTAGGACGATGCTCTCAGCGCCAACTTTGTGGGCGACGTAGACAATTTCGGGGGTAATACGGCCATCCGCTCGAGGTGGTGAGGCGAAGACAATCTTGTTACATCCAGCAACCATTGCTGGTACACCCAGCATCAGGGCGGTACTGGGCAAAACGGCCGTTCCTCCAGGGATGTACAGACCAACTCGTTCGATAGGTCTTGAAAAGCGGCTGCACACAACACCAGGCATCGTCTCAACCTGGAGAGCCTTCTCCTCCTTCTGCGCCGAATGGAACCTCCGGATGTTCTCAAAGGAAATGTCGATAGCCTTAATGGTTTCGGGAGATATGTCCATAAGCTCCTTGGGGAAGGGAGCCTTGAGGACGGGAGAGGTCAATGAGGTTGCCTTCTCGAACTTATGAGTGTAAGAAAGAACAGCCTTATCACCGCCGGCACGGACATCCTCGATGATGGGCTTGATGATTTTCAGAATGGCGTCAGGAGACTTTTGCGAGGGTCGCTTCAGCTTTTCAATGAGGTCAGCCTCGGAGGTCTGGGCAGAGTTGATTCGTTCCATGGTAATGCGGTCACTGGTTGGCTTCTCTACAGATGTGGGAGTGGCCGCGGATGCAGGCTTTGAAGGTGTGCTTTCATCGGTCTTGATACCTTCCTTCTCGGCCCATTTACCCTTGGCATTTCCTGTTCGTCTCTTTACCTTCAGGCTCTTGGCGTCTAGGTTAGCCTCGATATCGGCCAGACTAACACCAGCCCCAACAGCCTTTGTCAAAGCAAAGTAGATCAAATCGGCAGCCTCAAAAGCGATGTTCTCCTTGGTCTTTCCATCACAAAGCTCTTCGGCCTCTTCCATGATCTTTGCTCGCAGAAGCTTCTCATCGGAAAACAATCTGGCTGTGTATGAGCCGGCAGGGGCAGACTCTTTTCTAGACTTGAGAGTCTGTTCGAGAGCAGCGATTCCTTTGAGATCACCGAAGCAACCAAACTGCTCCAGGTGGCAGAAGCGACCTTTCTGCTTGACGACAAATTTGAGAGTATCATTATCACAATCAAGACCGATGCTTAGTAGCTCCTGAGTGTCTCCAGAGGTAAGGCCCTTAACCCATAAGCCCCGCTTGCGGCTCTGATAGACGCCAGTTTGTGTCTTGAGGGCTTCCAAAATGCTCTCCTCGCTAGAATAGGCGAGCCCCAAAGCAATTCCAGCATCATCGGTAACCACAGTGGGAATGAGACCATCGGGGCGGTCGGACTTCCAGTACGAAGCGATGATACTGGAGATTAATTGTCGCTTCGAATCGTCCTTGTCGGTCGTCAAGTCGTTCGAAGGCAGGATAGGAATTGCCTTGCACTGTCTGGCGACATCGATGACTTTGTCTAGCGGGGTTTCGGAAGTCGGCTTGATGTAAAGGTTCTTGATCTTTTTGGCTTGTGCCTCCTTGATGAACTTGGGCAAATCATTTGATGACAAGTCGAAGTCTTTGATTAGTAACCCGTGCTCAGATGCAGCGGCCAGGTCCAAGTTAGAGACGGTTGGGACAACTCGTGATCCAAATTCAGTGTATTCTGAAGGCTTCTCGGCGGCCACGAACACTTTGCGAATTCCGCCATCGAGCTGGGCCACGACATCGTCAACTGAGGCGATACTTGTGGCATCCAAGTGGGCATTCAAGCCGGCAATTGAACGATCTACATCGTCGGCGTTGTCGTAGAATAGAGGGCCAAGAAGAGAGAGCTCTTGTTGGGTGAGGCCGCTGCCAGAAGACTGTGTCTTGGCTCCAGCAGCGACACTGACCAAGAATGGCAATGGTAAAGTCGTCTCCATTTTGCAATCTCAAGTTTTTCGGTCGAGGATTGAAACAGGAGAAGGGGTGGCTGACCGGTCAAAAATTGATTCGATTTGGAGGTTTTATGAGTCAAAATCGAATCCAGGTAGAAAAGTTGGGCTAACGTTTGTTACCTATGACTGCACTTCAGCATGTCCTGTATCGGCAGGCTCGATGGTGGGGCATTAACGATTTTGCCTCTTGCCCCTCCATGATTGAAATTGAAATTCTTGTCGTTCGATACTTCCTTCCCTTCCCTTCCCTCTTTAACCAATCCAATGACTTCTGTTGACCTAGTACAAATCGGCATGACGAAAATAAGGTGTGGTCTGTGCATGGCTTGCGTCTCCGGATTATTGTATTTCCATCACTCAACGCCTAACCATGGAAGCATATCGAGTTGACTGACAAGCAACGCGCCATGAAATTCAAAGCTCATAGTACAACTTCTGCCACTTTATGCAGAGTTTAATCGTATTTCAGCTCTACAGATAAAATCAGCGGATCGCATTGTCACGAGCTACATTCTTTTGAAATCAATATCCTAGAAACACACATCTCCTCTTAAGCAATATCTATCCAAGATTCCTTCGCAACCACGATCCTCAAATCACTTACATCAACCGCAACTTTGTAGTGCAGTGCGACTCGATCCAGTCAAGATGGCTTCCAGCCAACCTCAGACGAATGGTGTGCCGGCCTCATCGGCGAACACTTCCCAGACAGTCCCCAACACTCAAACCACATCCTCGAGTCAGCCTCCTCCCGCTTCTCAATCTGCGCCGCAAGCAACATCAACATCTTCTGCTCCTCGACCTCGCGATGCGCGCCTTATGGAGCTTCTTCTTACATCTCAAGGTGTCACCGCATACGAGCAGCGTGTACCTTTACTCCTTCTCGATTTCGCTTACCGACATACCTCGTCCGTTCTAAACGATGCCCTCCACCTCTCTGGCGATCCCTACATCTCGCACGCAGGTTCGAAGCCATCAGCAAGTTCTGGCGCTATTGCCACGGCCGCTGGCGATGCTGCCGTTAGTGCTAATGCCGTTAAGCTCGCCATTGCAGCGCGTCTCAGTTACCAGTTCCGTGGAGGTAGCGGTGGAGGTGGCATCAGCAAAGACTACATGCAAGAGCTGGCGCGCGAGCGCAATAAGGTGGCACTTCCCAAGATTGTACCCAATGAGTGGGGAGTCCGTCTCCCCAGTGAGAGATTTGTTCTTAGTGGGACAAGCTGGGGCCTAAAGGACATGTGGGAAGAGGCAGATGACGACGAGACAGGCGGTGATGCTATGGAAGGCATAGAAGGTCCAGATCCTGAGGATGTGGGAGGTGACGGTGTCGAGGGAGGCACAGTAGAGGATGTGTTTGGTGAGGATGTCGATGCGGAAATGGCGGAGAGCTAGGAGAACGTTCTGCCAGAGAATGGATATCACATCAATGGCACGCATTAGTTGGAAAGACTCTAAGTACTTCAGTGGCAGCGGCTGAGGGACTCGGCCTGGATGGCTGGGCTGACGGGGGAACAAATCTCAATGGGGACGGCGTTAACGGTATTCGTGCCATCTTACGGCGATATAGGAAAATAGATATCTTGACTCGGCAGAGGCGAGCAATGATAATGTGGCAGTAATGGAAGATTTGACGCCATACATCAGTCAACACATCAATTGAGACGGCAAATGTCACATTATGAATTCTTCGGAGTATTACGTGAACACCGCTATGCAAAGCGCCAGCAAGGGCTAGGTTTTTATCTATAAATGATGACATTGTGTAAACAGCGGATCATTCATTTATTGCAGGCTTCAACATTGTCATCATGGCAAATTAATGAATAATGCGTAACGCTGGTTCCCCATTTTCTATACAAGAGAGCAAGCCAACAATACGGCAGCTTTATGATTACTTGGGGTAATGGCATCCATACACATTGCACGTTTATCACAACACCACATTACCTAGTATGAACATGGGAAATCTTATGGTACACTAGGCCTGTAAACGGTATCTCATACACTCTATACCCTGGTCTCGATTTTCAAAATCCACCTAACCCCTTCTACCTTACTTAAAACTTGGGCTTCATGGTGTTGCGGATTCTCTGGTAGTCGAAGAGACCCTCGATGCTACCCACTGCGCTGACGGCAATATCACGATCCCAGAGTTTTCGGTTGGCAAAGTCCATGACGTCCTTCTCGGTGATGGAGTCGATCTTGAGCTCGATCTCAGCGGGGGACATGCGGCGGCCGGTGGTGACGAGCTGTCGGCCAATATCCTCGGCGACGGCGGTGGTACCGTCGAGAGACAGAAGGATGGAAGCCTTGAGCTGAGCCTTGGCTCGCTCGGTCTCAGCACCACTGACGTTGTTGCAAAGACGCATCCACTCGCGGATGGCGAAGTGGACGAGATCGTCAACACGGTCGGCCTTGTCAGTGACAAGGTAGATACCCCAGAGACTACCAGTTGTTAGTCAAATAACACCGAACAACCATAAGAACAGTAAACTTACCCAGTGTCACTGTAGCTGGTGGAGAAGCTCATGAAGCTGTTGGCAATATCGTGCTTGTGGACAAAGCCGCTGAGCTTGCTGCCCTGGTGAGGAGCCTGGCCGACAGCCTTGTCGTAGTTGCCGACGATGGCCTGGGCAACAAGAGCAGTAAAGTAGTCCTCAGAGTTCCAGCTGACACCCTCAACAGCGAGAGCGATGTTGGCAGTAGGCATGTTGTCATCACGGACACGGACATCAGAGCCGAAGAAGTCGGCCTTCTGCTTGGAAAGCTGGTAGGCGCTGTTCTTGGAACCCTGGGGCAGGTTGCTGAAGTGTCGCTCAGCGAGGTCAACGAGCTGCTCGTGGGGGATGCCACCGGCACCAACAAGGACCATGCGGTCGGCAGTGTAGTTGTTCTTGATGTAGTTGGTGAGCTCGGTGCGGGTGATATCGCGGATGTTCTGGCGAGGGCCCAGGATGGTGCGACCCAGAGGCTGGTGCTGGAAAGCAGTGGCGTGGAGGTGGTCAAAAACCACCTCCTCGACCTGCTTCTCAACCTCCTCGGACTCTCGGAGGATAACGTCGCGCTCGCGCTCGATGGCAGAGTTCTCGAGGAGAGAGTTTTGGAGAATGTCGGAGAGGATATCGACGCACTGGGGGACATCGGAGTTGAAAGCCTTGGCAAAGTAGACGGTGTTCTCGCGCTGTTTGTTATATTAGTCCCATCTCCGATGAATACCCAAATCCCTTTGTCCGACTGACCGAGGTGTAGGCGTTGAGATGGCCACCCATGTTCTCAATCTCAAGCTCCAATTGATGCTGAGATCGCTTGGAGGTACCCTGTTGAACTGGTTAGCGATGCGTTGACATCGATTGAGGCGAATCGAACCTTGAAAGCGAGATGCTCGAGGAAGTGCGCGGTACCGTTGTTTTCGTTGGTCTCGGCTCGGGAACCGGCGTCAATCCAGACACCAACGGTGGACGTCTGCGCCCAAGGCGAGTGTTCGGTAGCAACCTATCGAGCGATAAGTTAGCAGAAGCGTCTTCGAAAGCATTCCAGGGCCAATTGGCCTCGGAAGAAGATGCTCACAGTCAAGCCATTCTTGAGAGTCGTGGTTTGAGTCTTGCCGACGGTAGAAGGCGTGGCAAAGCCTCGCCTGGAAGAGAGAGCGGCAGAAACACCAGCTCGGTTTCGCAGACCCCGTGAGAGGTTCAAAGCCAATCTCCGAGACGCCATGACGGAGGTTTTGAGGATCAACGCTGAATTGAGTGGTTTGATGAAATCTTTCGATCTGGCTCGGCTAGAAGCTTTACTGGGAGATAATTTGCAGCCTGATGATTTAGGCGATAGGATTAGTCATTCCGTGCGTCTCCGAACAGCCAATAAGGGTCAACGATTACTAACCGATACCTGGTCCACCCGGATCACCCACTCAGCATCATCCAAGGCCGTCAATCACCACAATATAGGTACGCTGGTACTTGACCACGTAACCTACACCTGCAGAGTCTCCAAACTACGCACGTCTGCATATCTCAACTGCTTGTTCCATCACTCATTGTTCCTCAGCTTACATGTTGTTGAACAAAACTGAGATCCAGCAGCATACATGTTCCTTGGATAATTTGTTACTGTGTTTTCTCCCTTAAATCAGCTCAATTGATCCATTTGCCTTGAATTGGCCCCTCTTTGAACCTCTGCAATGTCCTCTGATGCATACGACTTTAGTCAAGTCTTCCAGGCTATCTACGTCTCTAAGCAGAAACCAGCACCGCAGGCAGTTCCCGAAAACATGAAGGCATCGTTGCAGAGTTACCCTCCTCTTGGACAAGTCACGCCAATTCAAGACAATGAAGTAGCTCTTACCGCCATTTTAGAGATTCCAAAATCTCGAGCCTCAGAGGAGCCAACAGAAGTGTCAGCATGGTGTTCGATAGATGGCGCAGAATGGAAGGATATCGACATCGCCTCTATTGAAGACATCAACGCTCCTAACTCCCTGTCCGTGACGCCGGAATCTATGGTCCATCTCTATTTCAAGACATCCATCTGTTTCAACAACTCCCTACAGTTTACTCTCAAGTTCAAATATGGCTCTGAGGAGCAATGGAGATGGATACGTGATGAGCAAGGACTGGATGACGGCCGTGTCGTTAAGACGTCTACGGAAACAACTTCGAGTGATCTCTCCGACCTCATCCCGGACCTGAATTGTGAGGGGTGGAAAGTGTCATCTTGCTTGAGCCAGGCACCTCGGAGCGTCATGTGGCAACTTGACACTGCCGTCCCGCCTGCCGTAGGGGATGATTCAGCTTACAAAGATGTCTCTATCGGTACTCCTTGGGGTTCATTCTCCAGGTGAGCTACCGGTGATTCGGCGCAACAGTGAATTTATCTAACATGTACTTTTCAGATGGTTCGCACTTGTGAGACTCTGGTCCCCCTGGTTAGCACCTCGCCATGGCAAAGACCACCTCGCATTGGACAGAGATGCCATTTTGTGCTCATTTCTAAGTCCACAAGGCAGGAACCTTGTCTTCCTTGCAGTTGGTGGTATAAAAAATGTTCTACCGGTCTTTCGGCAAGGTAGTCACAATCAACTCTCCGTCCACGTATGTTATAGAGCGGAAATTGGCTGCTCTAGCTAACGGCTTTAGGCTCGAAACGACAGCCTATCAACAGAGAATGCCACGGTCTTGATATCCGAAAGCGACGATTTCGAATGCGCTGTTGCTGCTGTCATGTATCATGCAAGGACACTGGTTTCTCGTTCGAGGATATCGACAGAGAAGTGGAACGACGAACTGACAACCTTAAGCAATGAAATCAAACCAGAATGGATGGAAAACTGGTATGATGGGCTTGGGTTTTGTTCGTGATCCAACCTCTCTTCTAGGGACACTCAGCTGACATATATCAGGCACCTGGAACGCTCTTGGACAACGTCTTACGCATGAAAAAATTGTTGATGCAGTTGAGGGTCTTTCTAAGAATGGAATCAAGGTCTCAAGCCTGATCATTGACGATAATTGGCAAACCATTGATTATCGTGGCGAGAGCCAGTTTCAGTACGGCTGGAAGGAGTTTGAAGCCGAGCCTGATGGATTTCCTCGAGGTCTCAAAGCAACCGTTACTGAAATCCGGGAGAAACATCCCCATATCCAGCATATTGCTGTTTGGCATGCCCTTCTGGGCTATTGGGGCGGCATCAGCCCCGATGGGAAAATTGCTCAAACATACAAAACCACTCAGGTTGTCCGCGAGGATGCAGACCGTCGTAACCTGCCTCTGGGTGGCATGATGACTGTTGTTGCTGAAGATGATGTCTCCCGTTTTTACAGTGACTTTTACCGTTTTCTATCGGATTGTGGAATCGATGCGGTCAAAACAGATGCCCAATTTATGATTGATACCTGGATTGGATCAACTGCTCGTCGCGAACTAATCAGAGAGTACCTGGATGCATGGACTGTCTCAACCCTTCGGTATTTTAGCTCTAAAGCCATATCTTGCATGTCACAATTTCCCCAGGCCTTGTTCTATTCCCAAATGCCTACGAACCGACCACCTCTCTTGGTCAGGAATTCAGATGACTTCTTCCCTGAAATACCGGCTTCTCACCCTTGGCATGTCTGGACAAACGCTCATAACAGCATATTCACAAGCTACCTCAACGCGCTTCCTGATTGGGACATGTTTCAAACAGTGCATGATTATTCAGGGTTTCATGCTGCAGCAAGATGTGTCAGTGGAGGACCGATCTATATCACGGATGTGCCAGGGCAGCATGACATGCATCTGATCGGCCAGATGACTGGACTTACACCCCGAGGTAGGACTGTGATTTTCAGACCAAGTGTCCTAGGAAAGACAGTCCATCCCTACACGGGCTACGATGACGACTCTCTTTTGAAAGTGGGTAGTTATCATGGTGAGTTTCCTCTGACTTGATTCCGAGAACATGACAAGTAACTGAACGATGCAGGCGCTTCACAGACTGGCACATCTTTCTTAGCCCTCTTCAACGTGTCTGCGCGACCTCTGACAGAGATCATCCCCCTAACAGATTTCCCTGGTGTGGATGCCGGAATTAAGTATGTAGTTCGTGCTCATAGCACTGAGAGGATGTCACTTCCATCAAGAGCAGGCTCCCTCTTCACAGCTTCGCTCGAGATTCGTGGATATGAAATACTATCTGCCTTTCCATTGACTGTCATGTCGAGCGACAAACATGGAAGCATCTCGACATGCAACCTTGGGCTGGTAAGAAAGATGACAGGTGCCGCGGCGATCTTTACGAGCAGTATTGAAAAGCGAGATAATGGACGTGCGGTTATCGACACTCGGCTCAAAGCTTTCGGTGTTTTAGGTAAGTTGTTTCTGTCTGTTGAACTGTTGACTATGTTGGCTGATGCGTAATGTTTTCCCAGGAGTATACGTCTCTTCACTTCCAGATATGACGATTGATGGCGACTTCTTGGTGACGCTTCAGGAGAAGCCCATTCCTGCTCAGACCGTTTCCATCTCGAAGGTTGATAGGCATGTGCTTGAGGTTGATATTGAACAGGCTTGGAAAGAAATGGATTTGGAGAGTCGTTGGAGTAACGATCTTGAGGTCAAGGTGTATTTCAGCACTTGATCAGATAGATAGAAATGCTGTTCCATGCTGTCTTGACTTCTATGCTATCTCCATCAAACAGGTATGTAGAGGACATTCACATAGAAGTGATAGTAGCCAGTATGTTATCACTACATTACTCTTTGTTACTCTATTAGCTGGCTGAATAATCTTCCTTCGTGTCATCGTAAAGCTGGCCAGTTAGGGACTTTGTGCAAGCTTCCAAGCATGGCCCACATTTATTACAAAAGAGCCGTATGTCGGAGCTTTGAGAGGGGAAGGTGAGAGGGAAGTGGGAAGAAAATTTAGGGGAAATTTTTTCTTTCTACTTTTGGTGGCAGGTGCCCCGCCAGATTGGTCGGCTCGTGGCAACCGCAGGGTCTCTTAAGAAAAAAAAGTTTTCGAGCAGCCACCACCATTCTTCTTCTTTTCTTCTTTTTTTCTCTTGGGAAGAAGCGTCGCATCAATTCTAGCAGTTGATTCAAAGGCCATCGCTTGCTCATCGACTCGTTTCGTCTTCGACCTCAAAAACCACAGACTTTATTTACTCTTTTCTCTATTTCCCCTACTTTATACCCCGGTGTGCTTTTTTCTTATTATTTCTTCTGTTGCAAAATCGCTTGTTAATACATCACGATGGCACCCTCCGTCCTCGATTTCAAGAACGCCCTTGAGGTGCTCAACGAGTACAAGACCAAGGATGGCCTCGATATTCACGAGCTAATGGACACGACCAAGCACGGAGGTCTGACTTACAATGACTTCCTCTTGCTCCCTGGCTACATTGGCTTTGCTGCCTCTGAGGTTGGACTTGACTCCCCCATCACCAAGCGAATCACTCTCAAGACTCCCTTTGTCTCGTCCCCCATGGACACGGTCACTGAGCATGAGATGGCCATTCACATGGCTCTCCAGGGTGGCCTCGGTGTCATCCACCATAACTGCTCTCCCGATGCCCAAGCCGACATGGTTCGCAAGGTCAAGCGATACGAGAACGGTTTCATTATGGACCCCATCGTCATCGGCCGCAACATCACTGTTGGCGAGGCCAAGGCTCTCAAGGAAAAATGGGGTTTCGGTGGTTTCCCTGTGACTGGTAAGTCCCCGACCCTTTCTGATATGTTCTTTATCACTTCCTGGCAACATGATTACACACCCTTTAATTTATAACTTTCGTTCCACCGTATAGACTATTGTCATGGGGACTACCTTATACTATGACTGCCACCTCAAACACAAATTCACTGTCATGGATATTTCACAAGATCATGTAGACTGACAAAGGATTTTAGAGGATGGCAAGCTTGGCTCGAAGCTTCTCGGTATTGTCACCAACCGAGACCTTCAATTCGAGGATGACCTTGACCAGCCTGTCGAGAAGGTCATGGTTACCGACCTTGTCACGGCTCCCGACGGTGTTAATCTCGTCGAAGCCAATAAGATCCTGGCCAAGTCTAAGAAGGGCAAGCTTCCCATCGTTGACAAGGACTTTAAACTCGTGTCGATGATCTCTCGCTCTGATTTGACCAAGAACCAGCATTTCCCTCTTGCCTCCAAGCTCCCTGACAGCAAGCAACTTCTCTGTGCTGCTGCCATTGGTACCCGTCCCGAGGACAAGCTTCGTCTCAAGAAGCTCTGCGATGCTGGTCTTGACATCGTCATCCTCGATAGCTCTCAGGGTAACTCAATGTACCAGATTGAGATGATTCGGTGGATTAAGAAGGAGTTCCCTGATCTCGATGTTATTGGCGGAAACGTCGTCACTCGAGAGCAGGCCGCTTCATTGATTGCTGCCGGTGTCGATGGTCTTCGTATTGGTATGGGCAGTGGTTCCGCCTGTATCACGCAGGAGGTCATGGCCGTTGGCCGTCCTCAGGCCGCCGCCGTCTACAGTGTCAGCCGCTTTGCTGCTCGCTTCGGTGTTCCCTGCATTGCCGATGGTGGTGTTCAGAACGTTGGCCACATTGTCAAGGGCCTTGCTCTAGGTGCCTCGACTGTCATGATGGGCGGCCTCTTGGCTGGTACCACTGAGTCCCCTGGCACTTCCTTCGTCTCGCGAGAGGGTAAGCTGGTCAAGGCCTACCGAGGCATGGGCTCTATCGATGCTATGCAAGACAAGAAGGCTGGCGGTGGTGGTAAGGACAGCCAACAGAGCAACGCTGGCACTGCTCGCTACTTTTCCGAGGGCGACAGTGTTCTGGTCGCTCAGGGTGTCTCTGGCGCAGTTGCTCACCGAGGGTAAGTTACTACCGGCCAAGTCGAAATGCAAAACAATGCTGACGTGATGTTATAGTTCGATCAATAAGTTCGTTCCTTACCTCGCTGCCGGTCTCAAGCACTCTCTTCAGGATAGTGGTATCCAGAGCCTGACTGAGTTGCACGAGAAGGCCGAGTCGAGCGACCTCCGCTTCGAGCTCCGCACCGCCAGTGCTCAGCTGGAGGGTAACGTGAACATGGAGTCTTATGAGAAGAAGCTCTATGCTTAATGACTTTCTACCTACATTCAAGTTATGATGGTTTAGAAAAGAAACGGATAAAACGATGATGATGATGGGTAAGGGACTCGGTTATTGGTGTGCATTGGATTGCATATTTGGGAGTTGGGTATAAAAAAGGAAAGGAAGTGGGAAACAGAGTATGGGGGATTTCAATATCTCGATATCTGTAGATGTGAATAGGCGTTTTGATCACCAGACATCAGAGGTGCGGCGCGGGCGTTTTGGTCTTGACGTTTTCCTGGCATCACTGCAGTGCGCGAGTGGCCAGAGGTCATGAATAAATTTCTTTTCCAACATGCAAAAAATGCTGTTTACTACAGAATTGCTGCCGGATCATGTTCCGGGTCTAGGACTGTAATAAAGTAATCAAACAATGGGCATGGGTGGCCCTGGTGAGAGAGTGGTTGCTAGTCGTGCCAATGCACTATGGTGGGGCGAGTTAAAATGGATGCTAGTAATCATTAACAACAAGCAGACCATGTGCAGGTAGACACTTCTTTTTCAAATGATATATTCATTGAGAAGACAACATTCAGAAGACCCGCCAAGTGAGATATACATATATAAAGAAGACAAAAGATAGATAAAAAGATGGAAAGAAAAAGAAAAAGAGAGCAAAAGAGGGATACATAATTTAGTGTAGCAGTACTTGTACCTGCACCACTTGTCCTTTTATGGGGGTATAATCCATATGGATGGGAGAGTGTATGCTCCCCTGTGATTCAACTCCACGCTCTGTCGTTTTGTGTTCGTCCCAAGCCTTCAACAAGTCGAATAGGTCGGCATCATATTCCCGCGGTTATACAAACTCGTGGATCGGTGATGGAGGTTGTCCGATTCTTGCAAGTGTAGATACATCGTGTCATTAACATCCGCCGCTTAGTACTGGGGATTCTGCTGCTGAGGAGCCTGAGGAGCCTGAGGAGCATAGGTCTGTTGCTGTTGCGGTACGTGCATGCCCTCCTTCTGGGACTGGTAGCCCTCCGTGATGGGGCCTGAAGAAAGACGGCTTTGGACTTCCTTCTCCTGTTGAATGAGGGCACAGCAGTGGCACCAATAACTGACGCAGCAGTCGTTCATACCGCTGCCCTGGATGCCGAAGCGCTCACGAATCTCTCCACGCTTCATCATAGCATAGCTAGTTAAAGGGAAGAAGCAAAATTAGAACACGGTCAAAACAGTCGAGATGGGGTTGAGCTTGGAATTGACTTACATCCAACCGCAGCCGGTGACGCACTGGAGAGCAGTGTAGATCATGCAATCAGTGTTGCAAGTTTCTGCAGTCTGCATGGTAGGATCCCTCATGCGATCAGCAGTCTTGCCCAGTACTGTAATAAAGGGATCGTGTTAGTTTTGTACTGTTCGATTGCATGGCAATCTAGCCGCTGTTGGCTGCAAGAGAAATGAGAAGAACTTACCGATACATGGACAGAAGCAGGAGAGCATGCAGGTGCCACAAGGGCCGCAAGAGAAGAGTGAATTGTTCCATTCCTGGCTTTGAACATTAGGTCCCTGAGAGTACTGGGCCATTGTGAAGAACTGGGAGTCGGTAGGAGTTATCTAGTAAGGAGGTGTCAAGGTTGTAAGGATGTCGATATTATAAGGCAGGTGAGTGATGGAATGTTGAGCTTCAAGGAACGAGAGGATGAGAAGAGATAGAGAGGTCCTGTAGAGAGGGGAGGAAAAGGAGAATTGAAATGGATTGAGAGTGTCTTGTAAGAGCAGAAAAGAGAAAAGGCCTTAAGAATAAAAGAGGAAACATGGGAGAGATAAGAGAAGGGAAGCTACCTGCTAGGTGAGTTAGTAGGTGCCTGGGAGAGCTCAGAAGAATAGGTACTTGGGTAGTTGAGACGGGGATGAGGGGCTTGCATGGCTTCAAGCACCGCCTACGTAGTAGGTACTAATAAAATTGACACGGGTAGGTACTTGTAGATAGTAACGTTAACTAAGGCAGAGGCAGACGGGAGTAACATCAACTGGCTGATGCCAAGTGCATTGAACAATTACTAAAATAGAAGGGGATACCTACCTAACTTGGGACCGCAGCTCCCATGGTAAGCACGGTACTGGTATTTCATGACAGGTAGGTACCTCGGTACTGTACCGCACTAATTAAGGTAGACCTGTGAAGGGAAGGGTAAGGGTGTGTGTGGAGGGGGGAGGGGGGGGATCATGTCCCCAGCATGCGCCTTGAAAAGCCTCGAGTTTTGCTCTTAGCGTCA
>JABFFC010000593.1:0-28757 GCA_013623535.1 Fusarium penzigii
CTTTCCCCTACTTTCCCCTACTCTACCTTAGTCTACCCCCACTTTACCCTACTTTACCCTACTTTGCAACTGAATGCCTTCAGGATTCTCTTGCATCATATCATAAAAAGTGATTGGAAAGTTGCTACTCCGAACACTGCATCCCGAAATTCTCCGGAAAAATTTAGGCTGGCCAGTTTGAAGACAGGAAGTCCGAGGATGCCATTCAAAATTGTGCAATATTCATGTAAATATCTAAGTCAATCTGCTTCCTCCGCGCCCGAGCTGCGCCTATCCTTTGATCTGTTGCGAAATTCCTCCCTTCTTAAGCAATATTAGACAATATCTCTATATGTATAGCGTCCATACGTACCAGGCATTGGAATAATAGATGGGCTCTATTTTTTGTTGCCGCATTGAGGGCATATTTGACCCGTGGCAGGAATAAAACCATCGTCGCAAGAGCCGCAATACGATTCAGGCATTTTACCAAGGCTTTCAGTTGGATAGAGCTTGTCCTTAATGCAAAAAAACGTAATGCCAGGACACCAGGTGGTTGCTCCCTATCACTTTATACGACGTTGGGTTTTACATTTAGGCGCCGAAAACCAGCTCGGTGGCATGTGGGTAAGTTTGAGTCACGAGCCCAATCACGTGGTGTCATTTTCGCCACTTGCATTTTCTAAACCGATATTTGCCGCTTCGAGGAGACAATGCGGGGCACCTTCTAATTTGCTCCACGACAGAGGCACTTAGGCTGATCATCATTGTTATTCCTTCTGCCAGACACTCGTATGACTTCGCCAGCATCACCACAGGACTTATGGAGAGATGTCTCGCTCTTCGAAGAGACACAGATTTCGGCAAACGTTACTGCGGACGACGCCCCCCGATTCTTTCAACAACATGGTGTCTTTTACCAAGCAGTCCCAGGAATGGAGGAAATAAAGAAGCGTTTAGGCAACGCCGCTCAAAGTATCACAGGGCTGGATATGTTTAAGATAACCGATGCGGTAAAGCCCAAAGCGCTCTTCTTGAGGATGGTCGCTTATTCTATTTTCTGTGCAGCGTCTTTTAAAAATTCTCGAGCCCTACACTCCCACTCTATGGTTTGTCTTCGGCCCGACCCAAGGATCTTTCCAATCCTTCACCATAGCTGAGGAGATTGAAAACGAGGCTATTATTTATATCTGGGGGAAGGACACGACGTTCGAGTTTTCTTATGGGTCTCACGTTGGTGAGCTGAAAGGGGTATCAACGTCATACAAATTGTTCCATGTCCCGTTTGTCTACCTCAGGGAGAAGAAGAAGTTACAGGAGGTTTCTGTCCATATGGAGCAAGGAGGAGTGTAAGCTCGCTTGTTCCAGCCCACTCACTTTTTTCTGACGTAGAACAGGATGATAGCACACCCACGACTTTGCGTTCTTGTAAGTAGCGGTTACGCCATTGGGTATGCATGCAAGAGAAAACCGGGAGGCGCCACGACCATCACACAGACTTAGATGGATAGAGTGGGACTTCAATCGGTAGTATTATTTCCGTTTGGCATTATAAACTCAGCCTGATTTTGACCATCTGGGGGATTCCAAGGGTGTTCGGAATGAAGCGTCGTGTCCTGAAACTGTGAAGCTAGTGTAGGGTCTGTAGTGACTGTGATACCAAACATCGCGCTCAGTGTCAAATCGTTTAACATCTGATTAACCCCAGCCCCAGCACTTGGGCTGGGAACCGGCAAGTTTGGAATGGGGTTCCGCCAACTAGGGTTCATATCAAACGCCGCTTCAATCTCAGCGCGAATCTCACGGCGCTGTACTTGGAAATCCTTCGTTGAGTCGCTGCACAGGTGATTCATGAATCGGCTCCCCTGATCAAATGTATTGTTGCAGGAGCGACATTTGATTTCGCGTTTATAATCTGCCTCCATTAGTGATAAGTTCAACTTTGTAGGTAAACAGCCCGAAAGCCATACGTCTAGCAAGATGTGACACAAATTCCTGCCTCCTCCCGCAGATTGTGGCAAAGCAGTGAGGGCATTGGTGCTGTTTTCGGTTTTTTGGTTTAGGATTACGTTCTCCTGCGCGGACTTGGGTTTGACGTCGCGAATCACGGCCGCTGAGCCCGACGCTGGATTGGGGCTCTGGAATACCGGTAGCTAGCAATCGGTCACGTAGCGAACGCAGCTGAGACTGGAGCGTTCTGTCAGAGACACGAATGATGGTTCAAACAAACTCTTCTTACCTCATGTAGCTCAACATGGTCCCAAGCCTCATGTAAACTTATCTGGGTATCGCAAACATTGCAGAGGAAGTGATCTGTAGACATCTTGCTAAGACCAGTTCGACTGAAGAGGGTTATGAAAGGTCGAAGCAGCAGCCGGAGCTGCGCTCAGTCTCATCCCCCAACTTGCTTGATCACGTGACAGTCTTGGCCATATTAGCCTTAACTATCTTGGGAATGGTACATATATGTGCATGGACCCTCTATTCCCTATGGTCACTTGAGGACATGGGCAAACAAGGCGCAGGCCAATTGGGTAGCAAAGGGGCGAGCTGCTGCACTTCGTATAATTATTTCTTTACTTGAGGTTTCATGGTAGGAGAGCAGAGAATAAATAAAGGAGAAAAAGATAAAGGAGAGAGGGAGAACGGGAGACACATAGCACGTGCCCATGAAGAAGGATTGGTCTCCAGCAATAAAGTTGCGCCAAACAATGGTGACAGCTCGTCGAGCTGGTCATCGGTAATGCTTCGCGTCGAAAGCCCAAAGTAGCTTCGTGCCTAGCAACGCCAATGATAAATGTATGCTATCTATCTGCCAACACGTTTGGGTCCTTCCGGGCATCGCGTAGGATCTCCTTCATCGAGGAATAGAGCTCCATCTCCGACCTCTTCCACCTCTCACCGTTGGGAAATACTTTCCTCCTCAGTCTATTGACCCATAGGATCAATGGCTGGTAGTACGTACTGAAGCTCTCCTCTGCGATCTTAAGAAATATACTTTCATCGCCTATGGTACCAACCTTTGATCGAACCAGCTTGTTGTCGCTCTCATAATTCCAGCTTTCAAATTCAGTTGGTCTCGTATCTTTGCCCTGCCCATCGTAGTGAATGCATATCCAGAACAGGACCCAAAAGAATGACTCGAGATCGTGCATGAAGGAATGCTGCTCGCCCAGCAGCGCCCCGATTGCCATGAAAGCCCGTGTTCCCGTTTTCCCCTTTGCTCCTGACACAACCTCTCGTGACTCTTTGATAGCCAGGTCAAGGTCAATCAAGAAAGAAGACCAGGAGGGATTATCGTCATCCTCGTTGATCATGAGATTATTGACCGAGATGTCTCTATGAAGCAAGCCTGCCTTATACAGAGACTCATGTCCCTGGATGCAGCGCTCAAATGCAGCAAGTAAAGCCGACCGGGAGCTTGCCTTGTAGATGGGCATCCCGTAGTCTCGGATAATGACACGCCGATGTACCCGGTTTGGTAAGGTACTGATGGCCTTCGTTGGAGACACGGAACAGGATCGCTTGCTGGAAGGAAGGTGGGCGCCAGTTTGGCTGGAAGACCGCTTCCTGTTGGAGCTGGTTCTGCTGCGCCCTTCCCTCGATACGCCGGATGCGATGTTATTCCGTGGCGTAGGGCGTGGCGGGCGGAAATTTGCAGCGCTCTTGATATCTAGACCACGCCGCGTATTGCTCTTAATGTCGTCATCCACCCCACGTATCTTAACTGTCTCGTGGTGATAATATCGAGCCACGTTGATGACTCCTTTCTCAGTCGCGTCAAGTAACAGGTCGCCTTCCTCATCGCGTTCTGGGTATTGCCATGAATCCTTAATGACAAGCAGCATCTCTGGCTGTCGTTCTGGATGAGCTTTCCAACATGTTGTCGCTCGACCAGCTATGCAACGCGCCCGCTGCATCACCTGGTCGATGATGATTCGCTCGGTCGAACCATTCCGATTGATCTCGATAAATCGCTCCTGGTTTGCTGACATGATCGTTGGATCAAACCCAAGTTCCTCCTCGTTCATCCAAAGAAAGCCAAGGATCGTGAACACAAATCGAAGCCCATCGTCGTTGATGTCAAACTGTTCGGACGCGACCCCACCGAGTCGGTCAAACACCCAGACCCTCATGAGAGATCCACAGATAGTAAAGCCCAGGACAAAGCGGCGGGCGTCCTGCGCAGCAAGCACTTCCCTTGCGTACCTCCCAAGATCAAGCCAGGCCTCTGAAGCTTTGTCGGCGGAAGGGTTGCTCTTGAGTTCTCCTGGCACGAGAATCTGAGACCAATGACATCTCGAGTTCTTCACAGCTTGAGGATCATTGACAAACCCAACGTCCATCTTTCGTTTCCCCACGGAACCGTCAATCGGTTCGTTAGGCTTTGCTAATGGCCTCCGTCGATGTTGATGCGTCGAAATTGGCTTATGGCCGTCTGCGAATGCTGCTAGTTTCTCGCTGAATTCAGCAAACCAGCTCAGCACACCATCCTGGTTCGCATCTTTGGGCCATCCTCTCCAACCGTCCTTAAAGAGTGGATCACTACCTTCAAGGCATTGCTTGAAGAACATTTGGGACGCCGTCTCAAGACCAGTTACGACTCCGAAGTACACGTCGTGAAAGTTGCGGATCCCGACGTACATAGGGCCAAGCTCCTCTTTCAGCACGTCGTCCACATATTTGCGGTGCTCGGATGAGTTCGCAAAGCTGCTAGTATTGCGCAGCCATGGAGTTTGTTGGAAGGAAGACGCTGTTGGGCGAGGAGGCGGGGTAGGTTCGGTAACGGCGTTGTAAACTTGGTCCCAGATAATATAATCATTTGGATCGTCAGCGAGGGCGGCTTTCAGAAGAGGTTTGACACGGTCGTAGTCGAAGTCGTCGGAGGCGGCAGCGGAAATGAGTCTGAGGAGATCGCTTCGGAGGGTGCCGTGGCCTGTCTTTGATCTTAGGAGGCGAACGGCGGGGAGGCTTCGTAGGGCGGAGAGAAGATCGAGAACGAGATTTTGGATATCTGTTTGTTGGTCAGAATAGCACATTGCAGAAAGGCTTGCTATACCTTCTTGGTCAAGCTGATCCAGCGCGTCTGGTGGGCACAAGGTGCTCTCGGCTTCACATATTGAATTGAACGAAGCACGGAAGGCGTTGAGACCTTTCCCGATGGGATTTTCCTTGATCACTCTCGACCGCGGTTGATCTGCCATGGGATTGCTCTCAAAACTGGAGATGGAAAGGACTAACAGATGTCGCATTTAGTAGTATTTGGCTCGGCGCCAATTCGCGTCCAGTTACCAGTCATCATGCTGAACGGCCGTCGGGAAAGCTTTAATCCGATATCCTTAGTCAGCATCAAAAGCACCTCCCATTGTGATGACATGCTCCACAAGTTTTTCTTTGCCTTAGGTTTACCATTAGCATTACATTACCCCGCAATGACAGCTCGAGCTCATCGCGACCGTTACCTAAGATCGCAGGCCGACCATTCTCCAACTCTCCTCTTTTGCCAACGATAAGCATGGCGATCTTAATACCCCCCAAGGATTAAATTTGCGTCAGATTTGAAGGTTTTTGGCTTTACATATCTGGTAGTCTCCTCATTGAGCGCGAGCGTTGCCCCAAGGAGCTGCTTGAACCTTGTATCCCATGCCTAGTTCTCCAACCAGTAAGATCCATAACCCAGCCAATGTGAGCCTTGCTGTAATCCTCGTTTATCCTCCCTACTTCGTTGCGACAAAGCCCTAGAGCAAAGTTCCATCCATGGCTGTTCTACATTTACTTGTCTATTATCCAGCTATGTAAGCGTTTACCTATTCCACAGAAAGTATAGAAGGTAGGGTAGAACATACGTGCAGAGCAGTACCGAGAGCCACTCTCTGCCCAAGAGTCGCATCCGTCCTTCACACACCTGATAGCTGGGGAAGGCATGCTGATGCAAAGCGTTGTGGACAACTAAAAAAAAACGGTGATATTACCGTAGAAGATGAATGTGTTGCAGGTCAAGTTCGCAATTGGTGTTTGGGTAGTTTATGTAGTCAATGAGAACACCGGGGGAAAATAACGCGAACGATCTACCACTTTATACTTAACCAATGCAACCAAGGGTCCATATAATGGTGTACGCTCGGGTCGTTGAATGGGTCAAGAAATCATGCATCACGGTGGTAAATGGGCAACCTTCATTGCCAACCAACAGAGGTTTTTGACGAAAACGGAAGTGGCCGACCCAGTCAGTCTAAGCAGGCGTATCACCAACCCACCAACCCCTCTGCTCAATTGGCTCCTTCAGCCAGGCCTTTCGGCGCTAAGTGAAACAGCCTGGGCAGGCAGCAGCACTAGTGCTGACCTTGACTTCCCCGCCCTTGATTCACAACTTTACGGTACAAGGCCGAGCGCCACAAGTCGCGCCTCATATTCGGCCCAAACAGTCTCCCATAAGGTCTACGTCCAGGCATCTATCCCACATTGGCAGAGCTCCTTCTCCGATTCCTGCCACTCAGCGAAGACTTCTCGACAATGCCTTTGTGGACGTGTGATTTTGAAAGCTGCCGCAGATCGGCTGTCCGAACTCTCGGTGACTGTGTCCTCTGCAACAGCCATTTATGCTCCAACCATCTTCAACCTCAGTTTCATGGCTGTCCCCGGTGGGAGGTTAGTTTACTTCCTTTCCTCAATACAATTACTCGCTAACTCTTCAATTATCAGGACGCCAACTCTTACGACCCTGCCGCCCGGGATGCTGAAAGGCGTGAGCTCACGAACCTGATCGATATGATTGATACCCGCGCCCTTGAGGCACGAGCCAGTCATTTACGCCAAGGAATTCCCTGCTCTATCCCTCCGCTCCAGTATGACAGAGCAACACGAAGCTCTGTAATGGGAGGCATGAACTATCATATTGAGGTTCGTTTTGACGATGGAATCACGTGGATAGCCCGTATCCGCAGGTTCAATGCTACATCTCCTCCGACAGCATTGCGAGATTATATCCTCCGGAGTGAGGTTGCAACTCTCATATTTCTAGAGAAGACTGGCGTTCCCGCTCCAAAAGTTCACGATTTTGCGCTTGAGCACCCCGACAACCCTGTAGGAGTTGGTTTCATTTTGATGGACAAGTTACCTGGCAAATCTTTGAGATGGTCCATTGCAACTCAGCAGCAAAGGAAAAAGGTTATGGACCAGCTAGCGGATACGTTTGTGGAGCTTCACAAATACCCTTTTGACCTTCTCGGCTCTCTCGATAGCCCTGGAGGGTCTCATGTCGGCGCGTTTGCTCGAGAATCTCTCACTGATTTTATGCAATCCGAAATGCGCACCAGCGGGCCCTTCTCTTCTTTGGAAGAATATCACGTATCCTCAATCCAACTCATCTTGGATTTAATTGTTCGAGACGAGATGTACTCGCAACAAGCAGTGGATGCCTACATAATCCACCGATATCTCATTGACTTGGTGCCGCATGTGTTACCCGCAGTCCATGATGACGAGAAATTCTATCTGAAGCACGCAGACGATAAGGGAGATCATATTCTGGTGGATGAGCATTTCAATGTTACTGGAATTATCGATTGGGAGTGGGCTCACACTGCGTCACCTGCACATGCCTTTAACTCTCCCATTGGCTTTTTACCAGTTGCAGACTTTTACGGTGGTAGGAACGACTTGGGCGATGACGAGGTTGTTTTTGCACGCCTACTTGAGGAAAAGGGTCATCGAGATCTGGCCCGTTTTGTTTGGAACGGTCGGTTACAGCATAGATTTGCTTTCTGCTGCGGATATGATCTCGCGGACTGGGACGGATTCCTAGGCCTCTTCCGAGGACTTCGAGATGCTGTAGGGGTGGATGAGGGTTTGGAATGGGATGAGTGGAAGATTGCTGCATTACAACGCTACCAGGACGATCCTGGGCTCCAGTTGCTGTTGACTGGGCATCAGGACTCATCGATAAATTGATTTCTGAGGATCGGAACCGGTATTGTAGATCTACATACATTTTCTAAGCTCACTTACTGGCCGGGGTGAAAGCGGTAACATTCAGGAGTCCATAGAAATCGGGATCTGGATTAGTTTGTTAAAATTTAATAAAGCTACCAAAACCCGATCAATTTGTCTACAACTATCAGGAGCGTAAACTAGCTGCGGAACAAGAAACTCATCAATGACTGCCCAAAGACCAAACTAAGAGTAATTCTAACAAAAATAGAAAAGAAACTATTCATGCATGAACCCGGTAAGCTATTCCTGTAACAAATAAATGATTTTTAATGAAAGGATAGGCAGAACATGCTGCCTCGAAAGAGTTGGCACTTAGGAGGTGGTGGCAGCAGAGGCCTTCATAAACTCCTTGAACATTCCCATCAATGTCTCCATGTTGCTATTCATCGTCGAAGTTATATTCTTCATGTCCCTCATTTGGTTTTCGAGATTTTCGACCCTATCCTGTAGCTGCTCGACCTTGACACTTCCTGCCTCTGAGTCTTCTCCTGGGCTCTGTTTCGGGCGGCCAGGCTTGTCGTCAGAGGACATTTTTACTTGAGAATCTCGCAAGGCCCTTCGACGGATAGGATCTTTCTCCACCTTTGATGGGTCGTAATAGTGACTGACCCAGCCAGCTTTCCAGGGTGGAAGAATGCCATCTCTCTCACAGACCTTCTCGATCTCAGCTCTGGCACTGGATGGCCCGAGAACCTTGGATAAGCTCGATACGGTTAGGATTTGGATGCCCTTATTATGGAACTTTGCACAGCAATCTGCGTTTGGATCTTTCTTGTTGGCGGCAATATTCTTACGGTTCGTTTGCGATTTCGTGACCCAAAGGAGCTGGTCAAAATCGTCACGATCTTTGTGAGACCATTGAGATTGGCCTTCTGCTAGGTTCTTGAAGCCACCCGTCTTCCAGTATCTGCCAACTTCCAGAAGACCAACGTCGGAAGCAGACTCAAGACGGCGGATAACTCGTCCATCATTTTCTTGTGTTTCAATACAAACCTGGGTTCCGAAAGCACCCTGTTTTCGAACACCTACAATGAGGGATCCGTCCGCGGCCCGGGCCGTAGTCCATGGATAATCTATGGGACTTTGCGAAGAGTTAACTGCCGAATTAGCGGCATCTACGAGGCTCATAGCTTCATTCATGGCTAGTTCTGCTGCCTTAGTAGCCTCAGCGGCCGTTGCGTGTGCGGCCTCGGCAGCCCCCAGGGCCTCGGTAGCCTCCTGGATATTTGAAGCTACAGATGCCTTTTCCGCGGAAGCCTCAGCTATCTCCTTTGCAGCAAGAGCATTGGCAACTTCCGCAATAATGGCTTGTTCGGCTTCCTCAACCCTGGCTATAGTGTTGTCGTCGAGGGTTTTCAACTTCTTAGTTTCGGTAACATTCTGTAAGTACGTTTCAACTAAGGCATGGGTATCCACAGCTGCTGCGGAAGCTTTAGCAGCTGCCTGAGCCTTGTCCTTGATCCCGCTCCTAGTAGCAGCTGCATCTTTCTTTCTCAAGTATTCATCTGGAGTTAGTATAGTCCACTGTCTCGGAAAATGGTTTCTTTCGATACAAGAGTCGATCAAAATTTTCTCCTTCATAATCTCACTTTTGACCTCCTCGTTTGTTGGGTCATCGAGGAGTATCTCATACCTCTGCGCTACCTCGTTATAGTGAGGACCAAAGAAAGTAGCCCCGGGGATGGTCCACTGGTTGGCTTCAATATTCTCGGCCCGGTTTGCCGCTGTTATCTTATCGTTTAGGCGGTACAGCTGTCCGAGTAGAACTGGGTCGGAGGGATCTTCCCCCAAACGATAGAGGAAAGGCGTTGCCTCGTCGTAAACATTAGTCACACGTTGAGGCGGATTAGGAACAGCATCCTCATCCATAGGTGTCGTATCGGACTCAGAAGCGTCAAATTGTTCGTCGCCATCCCAGTACATGACTTCATCAATTTCAAGGTCATCTAGGCCCATCTTTCTAGCTGCACTGCGAAGTTCTGAGTAATACCGTTAGCACCAAGATGCCGATTCGGGGTTGAAAGTCACTCTTCACTTTTGAATGCGGCCTCAGCCTTTGGGTGTTTAATGAACCTGGGGTGCAGCATGCATCCTAGGTGCCTCCAAGCTGCCACAATCTCCTTCTCTGGAGAGTTTGGTTGGACACCTAGGATGTCAGCATACGAGCTGTCAAAGCAACGCATAACACGTTCGATTTCTACGTCTATTTTATCATTGGCGCTACCGTCGGTTGCATCGTTTGCTTCGGATACTTGCTCTTTTGTGTCTGCTGAGTCAGATGAGGAAGTTTCAAGGAGTTGGCGCATTGCTGCAGCCGCCCTCTCTTTGTCGGCGGCAACTCTGCCATCTTCAACAGCCGGCGTTGCTTCTGGAGTCGCTAGCCCACCTGCTCTCTGGGAGACTTCGGATTTGGCATCGGCGGTGTTCTCTGGGGTAACTGAGCTATTTGTGGGTGTGGCTGACATCATATGATGTGTGATATTGCTTGGTAGGAAGGGGTAGGCTTGACATGCTTGGTATTTGTAGCTTTATATAGTACTTCAAAATCCGAGATTGCAGAATACTTGTGCGAAAACAAATAAAAAAGAAAGAAGGAGTCATTTCGTTGACTACAAACAACCCGTTCTTTTTCTTTTCTTTTGTGAGTCATTTGGCTTTGGAGAAAGGTCTGAGATCTCTGAGCGACTGTATTTTTAATCTCATCACTAGCTGATCGGGACTGTAGTGATTTGGCCTTAGTATATTATTTGTGTTCTTATACGATTGGCCTATAAATGGAAAGGCCCTCCCCCATGAGATTAAGTAAGTTGAGTGAGTGCACCTGGGCTAGGAACCGGGTAGGCCTGCCTTCAGTGACTAAGACACGAGCAAGAAAGGCCGCCCTGGTGGGGTCCCGTTGGGTTGACGCTGTTGTTGGGTCACCTAGCTAGAGCGCCATCCCCACCCCTGCCAAATTACCTACACTCAATTCAGCATTTCGTACATTGTGCACAAGAAAAACAAATATTCAAATAGCAGCTGTCCGAAACCTTAGGTAAACTAGAACTATATATATATGTGTTCCATCCTCTCCCCATTGTGAATTGCATAATAGACTCTGTGATAATGTCTGACACTATTGATTTTGTCATCATCACATACTTCCTTGCTTTTTGTGGGGCAGTTTTTCTTTTACTTTGCTATCGCTTCCGCTCCGTGCTCGTTCGCTTGAGAGATTTTCTGCGATTCCCGATATTGAAGTATCTCACTTACCCTGTCGTCGTTGGCGGATGGAACCGAGCAGAACTGGTATTGTTGGTGATTTACTTGACCACGAATGTTCTTTGCTTGTGGTTTCGATCACCGTCGCTTTTGGCATCCGGGAATCGAGCTGGAAGTCTCTCTCTCATCAACCTAATCTTTCAATCCGCAGCGCTACATTTGGACTCATTGACTAACTCACTTGGGTTAAGATGGTGTGCTGTTCGCCATTTGCACGGCTCAATCGGTATCGTGGTGATCTTACTGCTAGCTTTTCATGTTGCCGCTGCTATAGTGTCGTCGACACCGTTTCCCTTGAACGTACCACGTAATATGTGGGCGGTCGTGGTAGGTCTCTTTGGGCATGCATCATGCGTTGAGCGTCAAGCAAATGACCATATGCAGGCAGCATCCATGTTAGCAACCATTCCGGTCCTTTCGATACCTTTTTTAAAAAAAAGGCTGTACGAAGGATTTCTCCGCATCCATCAAAGTCTAGCGATTGTCTCGGTTTATGGTATCTGGATCCATCTGGCTTCACAGCCGTTGCTCCCTCGTTTGCTTCTGTACTCGTTAATTGGCATTTTTAGTTCAACTACCCTTCTGCTCCTCAACTTAGTAATCTATCGAAATGGAATGCTGAGTAGCGATTTGCCCCGAGCGGAAATTGCGAATTGCAACGGCATTATCCTTATCAAAGTAAAACTATCGCGCCCTGTCTCTGTTGAAGCGGGACAATGGGTCGGCCTTTGGATGTTTACCCAATCAGCCAGAGTCCGATCCCTCTTCCAATCACACCCTTTCGTAGTGGCATCCTGGTCCGACGCACCTCAATCGACTCTGAGCTTCTTGGTCGAGCCTCGTTCGGGACTTACACATAAACTTTTGCGACATAGTACATTGCCGAAGAAATCTTGTGTTGCTCTATTTAGTGGACCGCACGGGTCAAGCATTCCAGTCAATGCCTATGATGTGGTCTTAATGGTCGCAAGCGGCTTTGGCATTGCGGCGCAGCTGCCGTATCTGAAAAAGCTGATGCATGAGTACAATAACCGAAAGGCCCGGACTCGCCGAGTTCATCTAGTGTGGAAGCTGCGGAATCTTGGTAAAAGATCCGAGCCCCAGAATTTGTCGCAAAGCTAACGGATTAAGCTCTTGCCACCGCGATTGAGGAACTTCTCAATGCAGCGCTTGTGGATGACACATTGGATGACGGATATGTAAGTGTGTTGATATAAGGTTGACGGATTACTAATAGTGACTAGATTCTTAAGATATCAATATACGTCGAGCATTTACCGAAAGGTGACGACCTGAGTCCTCGAGCTACAATCATCAAAGGTTCTCCGAATTTGGCAGCTATCACTAGGGAAGAAGTCGAAGGAAGGTACGTCAGGAAGGTTCAAAAAGAAGCAAAGAAGAGGGAGGACATGATAGTCTTGGGTAAGTTACCTAGGCCCCTCTATTAGATGAGTGCTTACTCAAGTAGTTTCCGCATCGATTCAAGTGAGGAGTGAGATGCGGAAGATTGTTCGCGATTATCTGAATGACAGGGTGGAATTGAAGGAGCTGGATTATCAGCCTGATGAATAAACCTTTCGTCTTGCCACATTTCTCTTTCTCGGGGTAGAAGCACACGCACATAGGCTTGAAAAAAGAAGACCAAAAGTTCCAAGGTTAAAAGGCAGTGACAGGTGCCCCACACTTCCTTGTTGTCTATCTAAAAATGATGAGCTGACTGTCCAGAATGGTATAGCCTACTCATATCGATTGCCCATAAAATAGTCTTAGTATATCGACCTCAAGATTCTTGCCATCCGACATACCCATAATCCACATGAGACCAAGTTAGAACTAAACAAAACAGTCCTTGCAGCTTGTTTTTATGCCATGAACGAAGAAACGGGTGCTAAAGTCTGGTGAGCAGTCGGTCCTCCGTTATCTAGAAGAGACAAACCTTTTTCAACTCGTCTACTGACGATGCTGACGTGGTCGTAGATAAGAAGTTAACAGTGTCCATGGACCATCGCTCCGGATCATCTAGACCGACATGCGGGCCTTCTTTTACATAGCCCTGCATCAATTCCATCATAATGTACCCGAGGTCCTGGATGTTTCTTTTGGTAGAAAGCGGGTATTCGATTGATTCGTAACCAACTTCAAACGTAATTAGCCGTGATTCGATCTTGCACTTACCGCAACTAACAAATTTTGACCTTGCCACTTGGGTGGATGAGAACTTGAGAGCATGTCAGTTCACGGTGTTGTAGACCCTTTTTCTCTAGAACATCCAAGCCTTCGACAATCTAGACGTTATTAACAGCTGTAGGAGCGGAATCATTGTAGAAAGAAGTCACCTGTCCAACGATAGCCGCCAGTCTCAAGTCATTTAGGAAAGGGTTACCAATTACTTCTTGGAGTGATCGAGGCATGTACTCAGAAACCATGTGATACTGCCCTTCAAAATGGTACAGTTCGTGGACTGTGACAAAATTTGGGTGTTGGATAGATTTAATTAGGTCAATCTTGAACTGAACCTGGGGCACTTGAAGGCTGCTTATGGCAACAACCTCACTAGAGATTCCTCTTCTCTCCGCGATTATCGCGGGGTTTTCGCCCAGCTTGATGGAATATATCTTTTCGTAGGCGCCCCATGGTGAACTTTTCTTCACCAGCACACAGTTCAGTGCTCGTTCACCTTGCTCGTAAGCTTCCACGGTTCTCAATTTCTCAAGGTGGCAGGGCTGGCCACTGGCAAGATAGATGGGGAAGCGTTTCTGGAGTCGATTGTTTCGGCTATAGGACGGATCTTCGTGTTCCATTAGGGATGATTTAACTAGGAAAGGAGTATATGAACGACCAAGAAAACAAACTACTGAGATTTGTGGGAATTTATATGTGGGCTTATGCAAAAACTTCGCGTTGGAGTTGTAGGAGAAAAATCGACATAACAATACAAACATAAAAAATAGAACCTTGAAATGTCAAAATCGCAAGTAGTTCTGCAGGTTTCATGAAACGCAGCATCTATAATAAATAGCCCGTCGTCCACCACAAGTTTGTTCGTTCAGCTTCTACATGGGCTTTATTTCTAAATACGATGAGTTTTGCGGCAACAAGTCGTCGCATTGAGCAAGAGCGTCGAGCCAAATTTTGCGGGACTGCTAGCATAAGGGTATCGTCCCTGAATTTTGACGATCTTGACGGCGATGGCGATCGTAAATCATTAACAGTAAGCGTGGAGCCTCTCAAACGAATGTTTCGTGAAGAGAGAGGTTGTCGCCAGGATGATTCTCGGCATCATGCCAAGGCAATCATAAGTCGAGATGTTTTAGCGACCGCGCTTAGTCATACAGGACTTCAGAGTGGCGCTTTGCTGAGCGATACCTTGCCATATCCAAAGCTTGAGATTCCTTCTCACATCAAGATCAAATGCCTTCAGCGCTATGATCGGGCCTCTGCATCTGTCGAAGTTTTCGAAGGTGCGAATAAAACCTGGATAGTTGATCTCTTCTCCGACGGTAGGCTATCCACATACTAAAATAGGGAATTCCGTTAATGTGGCTCGGCAGACCTGAGTGAAGAGTTGAAGAGACTTTTTGCTGAAGAATTCGACTACCAAAAGGCCCCCGATGATGGGAAGTTTTACCGTAAGATCCGAGGGTACCAAGGAGTTGGTGGAGAGCGAGATGCGTACTTTGAGAGGCTATGGCTTGGGCAACTTTCAGCTATGTCAAAAAATCGCAGGGACTTGTTCGATCAACTAAAACGCCATGATGATTACTTACGAGCATTCGATAATCTTCTAGGCATACCTGCGTTGTTTTGCGGATTTCGGCTTACAGTAGTTCACCAGATGTTATGTATGAGGTGTGAAGAGGTAAGGACGACTATCTGCTATTTGGATCCCCTATCCTGCTAACACATCTGAGGCGCACCTCACATATTTGGAGCACGTTTCGGAGACATGGAAAAGAATATGTGGAGGGAATATCCATACGATGCAAAAGGTAGACGAAAGGACAGTCCAAGTGCTGGAGGGAACCGCACCTGGGGCGTGCTCAGCTGACTATACATTTCTCCTTGGTGAGCTTAGAGGTGGCCGGATATTTGCAAATTTTTCGGACACAGAAAGAGAAGAGCTGTGGTCGCAGGTCTGCACTGTTTCTCGAAGGTGTCTGATTCCATCACTTCACACATTTTTCGAGGACCTGAAATTCCTCAAAAATGCGGCAGCTTGTATCAAACGATTAATGCAGCTTGGCCCTCGTGACACGCTCACTGGCCGTCTGGAGCAGATATTCAACGATGTAGAACAGGAACAGGATCGATGCATCATACAAGTGTCGGAGAGCTCTTATATCACCATCTCGGGCCATTCCGCTGCGCGGCTCGACCTTGGATGTCGACAACTATGGCTGGCAGCCTTTCGTGACTATCAAGATCTACCTCCTGAGCCTAAGAAAACTGACCTTTTGGCCAAGTCAAGGAAGTCTGCAGACGAAATTATTTTGTTCTCGTTCGCATCTCTTGCCTTCCGTCTTGGATTCGACTCAAAACAGATACGAAACACACTTCAAAACTCGCCCGACCGAAAATTTGCGGAGCGCACACTTCTGACGGTCAGGAAGCCGGGTCAATACAAATACGCCAATTTTGAAGAAAGCGTGGAGCAGATAATGAGTATTTTTGCGACAGCAGAACCATTCACACCGCCGCCGTCGGATGACGCCTCCAACGTTGACCATTGTCGAACAGAGCCTACACGATTTGGGATGCCCCATAGCTCTGACCATGACCGAGACCGCCAAGCAATGTTCCTTCCACAGATGCTACAGGGCCCAGAAGACACTCTTCCCCGTATGACATCATTTTTTGTGCGACAATCGGTTTACTTCGCTTTCTTCAAACGAGAATTGCCCGCGGATGTTGACATCAACATACAATCAAACACAACACCTCTAGAGCTGATAAATTTTCAACGATCACAACCGGCCCAGATGGATATCTCTCAGGTGGATGAGGAAGCGGAAAGGTCGGCTACTCTGAGTAGTGAGATCGAACAGCGACGCAGCGAGCTCACGGAAATACTAAATGAAATAACACAACAGAAGGCCAACTTTCACCAGACAACAGAAGAAGCAGAACAGAAGCGAGCGGAGCTCCAAAATTTGTCGACTCAACAAACGGAGGAAGAAGAAAGGCGCAATAAAACATTTTCAGAACACCAACAGAAGCTCAACCAAGTAATTGCACGAGAGACAGAACAAAATAGGCGGATTGAGCAGCTAGCGGCACAAGAGCTGGAGAAAGATGGGGAAATTCAGCGTCTAGACCAACTCATACGGACGAAGGAGGAGGAGCTATCTCAACTCATTGACGAAGAGCGACACAAGCTGGAAAGGCTGGAAGAGATTGAAGAGCTCCTGAGAACTCAGCAAGATAAGGTTGATTTTGGCGCCAGGGAACAGGAAGAAAACCACCAGTCTGAGAACTCAGTAGTCTCTCTCGAACAGCACGCCGCAGAGGAGGCACACCTTAGGAATCATGAGATGGAGCAGAGGGAGAAAGCTACAGACAGCGATGAAATGACAAGCCTCGCCACTGGAGACGTATCTCAGAACGTGGCAAAATCAGATCAACAAACACGAAGGGTGACGCGCTTCGAATTTAGCAAGCTTCTCACTGGCCCTGAGGACGGCGTATCGTCAACAAGAGACACTTCGAAAATCCCCATTGTGTTCAAAACGCGGTCTAGCGATGGGAATTTGGTCGTGACCAATAAGCTCGATGTTGATCCTGCGGATCCTTCTGTTGTTCAGCGTGTTGCTGAAAAATATCTTAGAAAACATTTTTGTCTATTTGATGTTGAGTACCATAATTTGATCCCAAAAACTTGCTTTGAAAAGGTAACGGCGAACGGAACCAACACGATAATTGTAATTCCGGTTTCTAGAGTCACCGCTCCTAGCGAAAGTGACACAGACGGAAGACTTGGAACGAACGGGGAGAGGGGTGATGTACGCCGTAGCCAGCTAGCGCATAGAAGTAAAAGAAATCGACGAGCTGAAGATTAGCGATTATTTTGTGACAATCGGCCTGAGCGTGGTACAGAGTTCTTTCTCCGACGTTCGCTCTCTACCAACGCGGGACAAAGGACACCTGTCTAACTTTCCATGGCCGTGCGCGCCTTCCAACGCCTTCCATGGTTTTCTGTGCCAGGCGATCACGTGAGCATCATAATATCGTTAGAATACGACATTTCATCCAGTATCAACTACGAAATCTCATCAGTGAAGCTATTTGCAAATGAGTGATTGTGAAGAGAAGTAGTGTGAGAGCGTAGCCCCAGATGCATCCTCGAGAGATGACATGACGCACACGCCGACCATTGGTCTCGGGCACGGACGGGGGAAGGGCCACGGTGTTCCTGCCATCCCTGACCAGTGGTAGTCACGTGCCAGCGTGTCGCTAACTAGGTATCCCGAGACTGGTCTCGACAGGCCAGCAGAATTCTTGAACCTTCATCAATTTCCAACACCATCTCAACCCCAACCCACGAAATTCGGACTGAAAAGCGAAGAAGTACTTCAACAATGGGATATGACTGTTGCGGTCCACCGGCTACAGCCACTGAGCCGGTTGCTGCACCAATCGCGGCTCCAATTGAGGAGACGAGCAGTTGCCAGGATTCTTGCTGCGATGGCGGCGACAGCGACGCCGAGCCTCTCGAGACCAAGGACCCGGGTCAGGGAGAGCCCAACCAGGATAAACCGGACGATTGCTGCTCCTCTGGCAAATGCGCGGACGACAAAGCCAAGGATGATACCGACGCGCCTGATTGCTGCCGTGGCAAGGTAGGCCTATGTTGCGACACGTCTTGCCTTGACCGCTTGGCTATGCGGGAATGCGAAATGAATGCTGTCGCTGCCCCCGGAGCAAACGCCCAGACAAAGAGTGAGTAGCCGCGCTTACAGAAAGCCATTCGAGATTGCTAACTCGTCTCAGCTTGTAGTGGAGCTGCCGACGGCAAGGCATGCAGCCAGCATAGCACCTCTGCCCTCGACCGCTATGGCGCCACTCTCCAGGCCCTGGGATGCATCTGCCGTGCTCTTATTGCTCTCGGCCAGGAAACCTGCTGTGAAATTCGCGAGCGCCATTCGCTGGACGGGAAGCAGTGCTCCAAGAAGTCGTCTGCTCGCTCCCTTCGCACTTCGCTGGATTCCTGCAGCAGCAGCGGCTCCGTCACGCAGGACCAGGCTGCGCAGAACCGCCTTCGCCTGCGCAAGGGCTCTGGCGAAAGCGTCAAATCTGCCAAGCAGTCATCTACGGTTGCCTGCGCAGGCTCTTGTTGCTCCAAGGACAAGCCTATCGTGGAAGCTATAGCTGACATCAAGCCTTCTGGATCTCGCTGTGCGAAGGACAAGGTCCCAGTCAAAGAAGCTCCAACAAAGAGCAACTGCCCCGGTTCTTGCTGCTCTGACAACAAGCCTGTCAAGGCTCCATCCGTCAAGGACAATTGTGCCAAAAAGACTAGTTGTGCGGACTCTTGCTGCTCGGAAAAGCGACCGGTCAGCTCTCAGGGCTCTTGCGCCGATGCCTGCTGCTCCTCTGCTGCGCCTGATCACGGGTTGGAGGTTGAGAAGGCCCCGATTCAGGCTATCACCGACATAGAGAACCAGGGTACTGGCAAGGAGCATGTTGTTCTCAGCATTTCCGGCATGACTTGTACTGGCTGCGAGACAAAGCTCAATCGAACTCTCGCTACAGTTCCCGCTGTCAAAGACCTGAAGACGAGCCTGGTTCTCTCACGAGCTGAGTTCAACATCGACCTTCGCCTCGGCTCGGTGGAAGAAGTCGTGAAACATCTGGAGCGTACGACCGAATTCAAGTGCGAAATAGTTCAGAACCAGGGATCTAGCCTGGATCTTATCGTTCCCGATGAGCCCTCGAAATTCATGAGTCAGACATGGCCGGAAGGCGTCATTGATATGGCGCTTGTGGACAAGCAGACCGTACGAGTTGCGTTTGATTCGAAGATTGTGGGAGCCCGAGACCTCTCCGAGAAGATCTGGGGTCCGCCAATTGAACTTGCTCCGCCTCGTGGTGATCCTTCGCTGGAGGCTGGGAGCAGGCATGTCCGTCATGTTGGATACGTGACGCTTCTCTCCGCTGTCTTGACGATTCCTGTTCTTGTCATGGCATGGGCTCCTCTTCCCGAGCGGGAGTTGGTCTATTCCTCGGCTTCACTCGCGTTGGCAACCATCGTTCAATTTGTTATCGCAGGACCTTTCTACCCTAAGGCTCTGAAGGCGCTTGTTTTCTCCAGAGTTATCGAGATGGACCTCTTGATCGTCTTGAGCACCAGTGCTGCCTACATCTTCTCTGTGGTCTCTTTTGGGTACTTCGTCGCAGGGAAACCCCTTTCGACTGGACAATTCTTCGAAACGAGCACTCTCTTGGTCACTCTGATCATGGTTGGCCGATGGGTTGCAGCTCTCGCTCGTCAGAGAGCTGTTGAGTCCATTTCTATCCGGTCACTCCAGGCATCGACAGCCATCCTTGTCGACAAAGAAAGTGGAACGGAACGTGAGATCGACGCCCGACTTCTTCAATATGGCGACACATTCAAGGTTCTTCCAGACACCAGGATTCCGACCGATGGCACGGTTGTCACCGGGTCTTCTGAGGTCGACGAGTCTATGCTCACGGGTGAATCCAGACCGGTGGAGAAGTATCCCAAATCGGTGGTGATTGCTGGATCTATCAATGGACCTGGAGTCATGACTGTTCGGCTGAACCGTCTGCCTGGTGACAATACTATCCACGCCATTGCTGCGATGGTTGACGAGGCCAAGCTGTCGAAGCCCAAGTTACAGGACCTTGCAGATCAGGTAGCATCCTACTTTGTCCCCGTGGTGGTGGCGTTGACGATCATTACGTTTGTCATCTGGGTCGCAGTGGGCATGACTGTCCGTGGTTATGGAGGATCTGAAGCTACCATTCAGGCCATCACCTACGCCATCACTGTCCTCATCGTCTCTTGCCCATGTGCAATTGGATTGGCTGTTCCGATGGTCATTGTGATTGCCAGCGGAGTCGCGGCGGAACAGGGTATCATCTTCAAGTCCGCGGACGCTATTGAAGTCGCCCATAAGACTTCGCACGTCGTGTTTGACAAGACGGGAACTTTGACTCGAGGAAAGCTCTCCGTTGTTGGAAACGAGTGCGTCGACGAGGACAAACTTCCACTTCTTCTGGGTCTGGTTGAAAACAGTCGACACCCGGTTTCGGTTGCTGTAGCTGCCCACCTCAAGGACATCGGAATCATGACTTCGACTGTTCCTGAGCCGAAGAGTTTGACTGGTAAAGGTGTCGAAACCACCCTGGGCGGTCAGAAACTTCGAGCTGGCAATTCTCGCTGGCTGAATCTGTCGGACCATGAACTCGTCCAGCCGATGCTTGTTCAAGGCTGCACTGTGTTCTGCTTTACGATCGACAATGAGCTGAAGGCGGTCTATGGACTTGAGGACGAACTTCGACCTGATGCTGCGGAAACGGTTGAAACCTTGCAGAAGCGTGGTGTCTCGGTACATGTGGTTTCTGGCGACGATGACGGAGCCGTTCAGACCTTGGCATCCAAGCTTAGCATTCCTGGTGACAATGTGCGCTCTCGAAGCTCGCCTGCCGACAAGAAGGATTACATCCAGTCTCTCCTCGGTACTGCCACAGATCGCAAGAAGCCGGTTGTCGTTTTCTGCGGCGACGGCACGAACGATGCCGTTGCTCTCGCGCAGGCTACTATCGGCGTCCATATGAACGAAGGCACAGATGTCGCGCAATCCGCTGCGGATGTTGTTCTCATGCGTCCTTCCCTGGCTGGTATTCTGACCATGATGAACGCGAGTCGGAAATCCGTCAACCGCATCAAGTTCAACTTTGGGTGGAGTTTCGTGTACAACACCTTCGCAGTTCTTCTTGCTGCCGGTGCCTTTGTCAACGCGAGAATTCCTCCAGAGTTTGCGGGACTGGGAGAGTTGGTGAGCGTGCTGCCAGTCATTGCTGCCGCGGTGCTTCTGCGCTGGTCGAAGATCTAGACTCAGAGCGCCATCATTGCACGAGTGACGACGGCTGAAGTTCCACAAACTCTCCTTGATGTCCGACTGGAGTCGTTGTCACCAAAGACGGGATGCAACAGCTCCCATCGTGGTCGAATTTTGAATCGCATCGCAGAATCCTGCAGTCCTGTCGCTATCGATCGTTCCATGGCTTGCTTCAGTATCAGAGAAGGCTCCTTTTAGGCAGTCTTGACACCAACCGTACCGTTCTACACATGTCCTATCCTATAGGACGTACTCTTAAACAACCACGAGTCCTCGATAGATTGAGTTGCAGGGGGGATTCTGTGAAGGGGCTCACAGTTTCTCATCTTGGCTACATTCTCATCGTTGAAGAAGTTTTTATACAACTATCTATAGCTGCCTTTCATGATTGGTTTGGAATCTCTGGCAAAATTTCCAGCTAAGATCCAGACATTAAATATTACACTCGCTTACAGGCGAAGCTTTTGATACATCTGCTTATTATTCCCAGAAGTGACTCCCAAGTTATCCATACCGTAACGCCGTACTATAAGACCACCCGTTTAGAAACATCAGGTATTAAAAGAACTCGGCCAACCACATCCAGCAAGACAGGATAGGTACAATGGCGAGCAGAACCAAAGCTCTCAGCGAACTTCACTTCTAAAACACTACAGGCTCACAAAGCAGTCTAGGATCTGCAGTATGCTGAGAAGGGATTAACTCACCTTAGTCAGCTACAGTACCGTATACTATACTTAGAGACATCTCTCTGCCGTCTAAAATAATCGAGGATGGGCAAGGGCCCGGAGGCGGGCGTGAACTGCTGTTCAATGTTCATTGAAGCATCGAACAACGAAGTTGTCGCGTAGAACTCGAACCGCACCGGGCGCGTCGCCATGGTACTCACGATATTTCTTGTCCTCGAATAAATTGAACCTGATGTCTTTGCATCTCTGTTTTGAATGAGAGTTCTCGTGGTGCGCCTCTTCTTACCGTCGCGGCCGAAATTAGAGGCCGCCTAGCTTTCTATATAAATTTTATGAGCACGGACCAGCTATAGTGAATGTGGCTTGCTACAGTACGCTCACGCGCTAAGGAGATGTGCCTTGCGGGGTTGAAATTTAAAATTCCCGGCTTCAACTTCGTTACCTAACATACGGCCATACCTACTTGAAAACTCTGGATCCCGTCAAGTTCTTAGCTTTTGTTTGAATGTAGCCGCTTTCTGCGATCGCTGTCTCGAGAATTAGGGCGTAATAAATTGTATTGTATTGTATTGTCTCGAGAATTGGAGATCTAGGTCTTTCGTATCAGAGACACCTGAGCCAGACAGCTAGCTAATGAGCAGCCGCACTGGCTGCACTATCAGCGACAAAATACTGAATTGAGTGCATTGAGAGATATACGAGAGAAAATATAATAAAAGTTCACTTTAAGTAATATAAAGTCTCAGAAGCGCTTTAAGAGTTTTTTTAGTTTTTTTTAAATTGTCCCTAGTTTTGCGATCGCTTTGCGACGTTGAAATCCAGGCGTAGATAAAGCCATACAAACCTTGAGTTTCTCCCGCTGCTCCGAGAATTGGACACACTTCGCTTGACCGTTCCGTCTCCGTTAACGATAGGGAGCCACCGTTTTGCTTATGTAATCGACTCTCAAAACGATTGCCGTTCTTAGGCATCGGCCTGTTAAATACACACCGCCACCATGCTGCGGCCCCTGGTTTCGGCTGACGCATGTTGGCGAACGCCAAGCCACTAATCGTAACGCTATTAAATTTCACACTGTCATAAACTGGGCGGCCGGTTCCTACTTGGCAAGACGTATACCTCTGAAGACGATTGAGAGGCTTCAGTGCTCCTGTTGCGTACCAGGAAGAGTTTCTGGTATGTTGTGATCTCTGTCCAAGTACTTCGTGCGCCCAAATCTCTTGGACACTTACTGTTGAACAGGTGCTGGGGTCTCACGTGCAAGTAGGGATACTTTAAGATTACAACCGAAATGGTAAAACCTCTAAGGGGTAGAATTCAACACAACACAACATCAATATACCAATCTGGATCAATGGACCGAATACACGTAATATCTAACACTTACCAGATACCGCCAATTTTGGATTCGATTTAATGGGCAGTCGTAAGGTCGGTGGGGCCTGCAGGAACCAACGGCCAATTGAAAAGAGGAACTGGCTGTTAAAAAGCACTTGTTTAGAGGCGCCTGAAGCCTCACCATGAGAAGTACTCTTCATCTGTCGCAAACAGGGATTACGACTGTCAAGCCCCACAAAACCGACAGCGGCTTCAGTTTCTTCCTTCCGAGGTCAAGGCTGTGCCCAATCATCCGAGCTAGCCACTTTATACTCGAGGGTGGATCCTAATAATCATCTCGTGCCTGTCCCGCTCCCGCCGTAACTACACTTGCCTCATTCGCAATGGCTTCCTCGCCCTCTCAATATCTTCAACACCGAGAAGCTTGCTGGTGCCCTCACCACGACCGTGCTATCCCCGCGGCGGGAATTGGAGTCATTGCCATTCATCGGTGCACAGCAGTGGGTCATCCTCGGTCTGCCGAGCTTCGGCCACCGCACCAGTGAATCCGGGTGAAGATTGGGTGGAACCCCACGAAGGAAGATTTTAAGGTTAGTGATATGCTTGCGACCTAATGGAAGGCAGCCAGGGCGTCAGACTCGAAGCTTCCAAGGCACTCTGTCGCACCGTTGAAGAGAAGAGGACAATACCAAGGACGTGCCACATTACTAGAGAACACTCGAACAGGTACACACGACATCGTCAAACCGCCGCCTGCTTTTCCTTCATCAGGCGATGGCGGTCCTGGATCGCAAACTTCCACTCCTTCGCTACCTTGTACACTAAGAGGGCCCCGAGACAAAGAAGAAGGCCGCACGAGGTCACGATCGCCGTGAAGCTGACCCAAAACGCCGCCCCCATCCAACCGCCCCCGCCGTCCTTCCCGACTGACACCACAACCTGCAGTCCGCTCAGAGCCACCGACACGACTCCGATCACGAACAAGACCGGCCCGTAGAAGCGCGCAAAGTACGTCCCGTATTGGTACTCGACCCTCTGGAAGTGCGACTTGCCCAGGAGGATCGGAGCGTACAAGTTGAGACGCGTGAGACGGATTTCGCCGTAGGCGTAACGAGGGGAGACGTCCCGGTCTTTGATGCGGCCTAGGCTAGATGTGAAATCGCAGAACTGTTCCCAGGTAATGTCTGCCGGCACAAGACACAGGCTGGAGTCCTGGGCAATGCGCAGGTCGGACTCGTGCTTTATAAGATGGTAGTACGTCCGCAGGTAGCCCAGCGCCGCTTGTCGAATGCGTGCCCCGCGCCCTCTTCTGTCAGACTCCCTGCACAGGTAGTCCCTCCAGAACGTGTGCGAGCCGATGTACCGGGGGAGCGGCTTGATGAAGATGCGGTCGTAGATCCACACTAGGTGGAGCTTGGGGTCCTCCGTCACCACGATCGAGCGTCGTTTCACCAGCTGTCGGTGGAGCGGCGATATGTTCCGGCTGTCTTGTTTCGACATCCACCATAGTTTGTTTGCCACCCGGTCTAGATCGTCCGAGCAGAATTCATTGGCAAGCAAGTCCCACACTCTGTTTCCATCATTGAGGGCAATGCGGGGATGTCCAGGTACCCGTCGGGTCAGCTCATTCCGCATTAACTGATCTTCTAACGCGAAGGGCGGCGCCGGGGCATCGAGGGACATCGTGAACATGAGAAAGAAAAGAACTGCCAGAAACCGTGGCCCTCATTGGGTGGTTGAGGCTGGAACCACGCTGAAGGCTTGACGTCACATGGCCAGCGGGGCTCAGGACAGACGCACGCAATTACACCTCAATGACGCGGCCCACTAGTGAATCGCTTCTGTGCAGCGCCTAAAGGCTAGCATAACCCGGCCGGGGAGCAACACTCTGCTTCTCACATCACGAAACTGCCCAAATCATGCGAACAACATGGCCACGCTGGTGGAGTTGCTCATAACGGCTGTTGCGACCGTCGTCGTCGTGTTGTTGGCAACCATCCTATTCCGCCAAACCGCCATGCAACCACTGCGACCGCCGACAATCAAAGGCCTGACCTTGCGAGTCGACGACATCCCAGCCGGCCAGACCGATGATCTTGATCGCAACCTCAAGGCCATCATCGAACAAGACCCAACCCTGCGAGCAGTCGCCGCTACCCCGATCCGTCGCTCTCTTGCGCCAAAGGACAAACACTCCGTGTGCGCTACCATCTCGATCAGAACATCACTCTCTGCGGACGACCTGTCTGCCCGGCTGCGCCGCGTGGGGATCGGCTACCCTTACAGATACACCTGCAAATTCGACGGTGTCACACCGCTCTACGAGGGCCAGGACGGTGCGGAGGTCGAGTAAGCTTGTCTTCTGCCCACTTTTCTCTCCTGTGCTGACTCCTCTAGCGTCATCGCGGTGCCCGGCCTCGGAAGCCACGCACTCGGCTCCTGGAAATCCCCAAACAGCGACGACGTCTGGCTACGCGACTTCCTACCCAAGGACGTGCCCAACATCCGAGTGCTGCTCTACGGCTACGATACCGTGCTGCCCGGCAGCTTGTCGAAGCAGTCCATCGAGGATCTAGGTGGTGCCTTGTTAGAACAAGTCGTTGCCTTTCGGGCGAGAGATGGGGTGCGTGATCTGCCATGCTGTCCCGCTCAGGCTAACCACTCAGACCTCCCACCGTCCGATCATCTTCATCGGCCACAGCCTCGGTGGCCTGCTCATCAAAGAGGTGAGATGTCCCGCTGCCATGGGGAAGCAGTTAACTGACTACCGTAGGCACTCGTTCGTGCACGCAGGAGGCCCAGTTGCGCAAACTCTGATCTATCCAAAGCCTCCTATGGGCTTCTTTTCTTCGGCGTGCCCAACCTTGGTCTCCGAAACGACCAGTTAAGGACCCTTGTTCGAGGTCAGCCGAATGAGGCCTTGATTCACGATCTCCTCGTCGACAACGATTCAGAACCATCGACCTTTCTGAAGCGGCTTGCAGATCAGTTCTCCGAAAGCTGCAAGGGCCATTACCGAGTTGTGACTTTCTTCGAGCGCATGCGTAGCCCAACTCTGGAGGTGATATGTACCATCAAGGACACTCAAGCTTTCGCTAACAGCTCTAGCAGCTTGACAAAGCCGGGCAATGGCGCAAGACCGGCCCGCCCTCTTTGCTGGTGACGGAAACGTCGACTACCAGTACGGGATTGGTGGCCATGGCCGACGAGGACAACATCGCTCTTAATACCGATCATTCCGGACTCGTCAAATATGATTCAAGAAACCAGGGCGATTACACTATAGTCAGAGAACGACTAATGAGACTGGTCGCTGAAGCGAAACAGGAGGTTGCCAAACGATTTGCCGAGCACAGTGCGTGGGTGTGAGCCCTGTTGTGAGCATGTAGTAACTTGCTAGCCCAGATCTATATCAACCTCAGTCAGAGACAACACAAGCTTGCCTGAGATCGCTGGCCTTTGAGGATATGGACGGCCGGCCTAATGAGATTGGTGAGGCTGCCGATGGCACCTGCAAGTGGCTTCTCAAGCACAACACTCTGATCCAATGGACACGTCAGCATCGAGGTCTTCTGTGGATCACAGGGAAGCCCGGATCAGGAAAGTCAACAATGATGAAGTACGCGCTTCATGAACTTCCTGCTCTTTGCGGAGCCGACACGCAGGCGTTTGCCTTCTTTTTCTATGGCCGCGGCCATGAACTACAGAAAACTCCACTTGGTCTCTTCCGATCTCTCCTGCACCAGCTGCTCAGCCGTGTTCCCGGCGCCCTCCGCGACTTGGTCGATTATTTCGATGCCAAGCGAAAATCGATGAGCGAACCGGGAGAGAAGTGGCAATGGCACCTACAGTCACTGCAAAAATACTTCGAGTCTGCGCTTCCGAGGATCTTGAAGAGGTTTCCAGTCATCCTCTTCATTGACGCGCTCGACGAATGTGGCCAGCAATCCGCTCTCGAATTGATTGAATACCTTAAGTGTACGCTTTCACGTCTTCCTCCAGATGATTCTCAGTTTCGCATTTGCTTCTCTTGTCGTCACTATCCAATTCTGGTACTCGATGACGGATTAACAATAACGCTGGAATCTGAAAATGCGCAAGATATCGGCATATTTGTTGAGGCCCACTTCTGCATCAATTACCCAGATGCCGACGTTGAAGGATTGATCGTTCAACGCGCTCGGGGTGTCTTTATGTGGGCACGCTTGGTCCTGAACCGAGTGCTACTGCTGGTCCATGATGGAGAACCGGCAACTGAGGTCATGGCCGAAATTGCCCGGATACCGCAAGAATTGAACAGCCTTTACGATGAGCTCATCAAAGCCGTTAAGCATCGCTCGGCTACCTTAAAGCTGATGCAATGGATTTGTTTCTCCACGAGACCTCTGACAATAGACGAGCTGCAATGGGCCTTGGCAGTTGATCCTGACTGCGCGCGGAGATCGCTGGATGAGTGTCAGGCCTCAGACGATTTCATCGCCAACGATAAGATCAACAGAAGAATCAAGACTCTGAGCTGCGGGCTTGCGGAGATGCTTCCGTCCAAGGATTCCCTCATCGTTCAGTTCATCCATCAGTCAGTCAAAGACTTCCTTGTTGAGGGCGGATTAGGGGCTCTAGACAAAGCAACACCTGCCTGCAATGTCGTCCCCGCTGCCCACTGCCGCCTCTCCCGAGCTTGCCTCCAATATTTCAAGATGGCTATGCGTTCGCACGCCCATCCATTCTGTCAGGCAGATACATCCCAGTTTCCTTTAATTGACTATGCAACCAAATCATGGGTGACCCATATGAAGTTGGGGGAGCCTGTGGAAGCATCTCCAAGAACCTTTCTCAATCTGCTCCAATGGCCAATGGAGTCCTTGGTCGAATCATGGGTACAAGCATACCAAAGCATGGAGCCCCATGCAACTGAGTGCCCACCACGAAGAACTAAGTTGATACACATCGTTTCGAGATACGGACTACAAAAGCTGCTTTCATGCTTGCTCGTGAATTGTGGTGGTGAAATTAGCGCGGTTGTAAATTCGGAAGATATTGGGAGTAGGACGCCCCTCTCATGGGCCGCCGAGAACGGACACAAGGCAGTAGTTAGGATGCTTCTCGACACGGACAAAGTCGACGTCGACTCGAAAGATAACGAGGGTCAGACACCTCTCTCGTGGGCCGCTGGGAAGGGACACGAGGCGGTAGTGAGAATGCTTCTCGACACGGGCAAGGTCGACGTCGACTCGAGAGATAACGAGGGCCAGACGCCTCTCTCGTGGGCCGCTAGGAAGGGACACGAGGCGGTAGTGAGAATGCTTCTCGACACGGGCAAGGTCGACGTCGACTCGAGAGATAAGAAGGGCCAGACGCCTCTCTCGTGGGCCGCTAGGAAGGGACACGAGGCGGTAGTGAGAATGCTCCTCGACAC
>JABFFC010000594.1:0-43650 GCA_013623535.1 Fusarium penzigii
CTCGCCCCCCCCCCCCCCTCACAATTACTTACATCTTTCTAGTCGTGAACTCTTACAATTCCATGGACAAACATCTCAACATTGTGTACGGAGCTGCTGGCAACCACGAAAGTCACCCTACAAATGCTTTCCAACCCAATTCTGTCGGTGATGCCTCCAGCTGGATATACACTCTCCTCTCCGACGTCTGGACACGCTGGATCGGCCCCGACTCTGCCACAGACACGGAGAAGATGGGCGCCTTCTCAACAAAGTATCCTCATGGAAACTTGCGTGTTATCTCTCTCAACACAAATCTCTACTACCGCGCCAATTTCTGGCTTTACCAGAAGACCATGATCCGTGATCCAAGTGGTCAGATAGACTGGCTTGTCAAGGAACTTGACGCTGCGGAGGAAGCGGGAGAGAACGTCTACATCATCGGACATTTGCCGCTTGGGAACCGAAATGCTTTTCACGACCAGTCTAATTATATCGACCAAATTACAAACCGATACTCAGGTACCATCGCAGCCATGTTCTTTGGACATACCCACAAGGATCACTTCCAGCTTAGCTACGCTGATCATCAGGACAAGAACTTCTCAAACGCTCTTGTAACGTCTTATATCGGTGCTTCTCTCACTCCCACATCCGGCATGCCCTCATTCCGGGTTTACGACGTCGACCCGGATACCTTTGCCGTCCTTGACGTGACCACCTACAGCACTAACATGAATTCTTCTACATACCAAACACAGGGCCCAGTCTGGAAGAAATATTACTCAGCCAAAGAGACTTACGGCTCACTGCTTACCCCGCCACTCGACGATCCCCGCGCAGAGCTCACTGCAGCGTTCTGGCACAACGTGACCACGGTTTTGGAAGCCGATGACGAATCCTTCCAGAAGTATATGCTGCGAAAGACCCGAGGCTGGGCCCAGCCTGTCTGCGATGACAAATGCAAGATGACGGAGATATGCGATCTGCGCGCGTCGAGGAGTGAGGATAACTGCGATGCGCCGTCGATAGGGTCGCTCTACACGCAGAGAATGGATGATAGATCAGAGAGAGATGAGTGTGGTATTTCGGTTCTTCAAGCGACATTATCTTCTTTGGTTGTGAAGAAGGGATTATTGGAGATTCTTCAAGGGGTTCTTCGCGAGAATGGAGTTGATGTGCATATCTGAGCGGCGGATTCGAGGACATACCGGTATACTACCATGGCATCAACAAGAGATTGAGCTTATCTAGCATTCAAGTATTTAGTTATTCAGCGTATCATTAGGGTTTTCTAAACACACGTACTCGATTTATGAACAAACATCCATGATTCCGTATCCTCTAACCTCTTTGCCAACTCTGATGCTGGACTAATCGACTCCAGGTCAGCAAATCACTTAGTGTAGATACACTGACAAATAGGATAGTACGGCGAGTTGTCCGTAAATCCCGATGACACACTGGTGATCCGAAACAGCAAATTGACAGGCTGGACTACAGGCGAGTCAGGATTATTGTCAGCCCAAAAAGCGTCAAAATCTGACATACTGAAAGGGAGGTGGTAAGCCACATGCCAAATTAAGGTCCATTCTTCGGGTGTCACAGGCCAAAGCGTTCCGCTGGTTGACGGACAGTCTTGTAGTTTGCTACAGTGTAATATAAATGGTGAACGTGCATGGGTCAGAGTTGCTGAGGCTTTCGTCCCTATAAAAGACGGACGCATTTCTTTGTGTTCTGTCTTTCGGCAGCTGTCAAGTCGCCATTAACAAACATGTCACTCCCTTCAGCAAAGGAACCACTTGGCCCTGATGTCTGTGTGATAGGGGCCGGAATGTTGGGACTACTCGCCATCAAGAACCTTCGCGAACAGGGGCTCAACCCGGTTGCTTTTGAGAGGCATGAAACCGTTGGCGGGATCTGGAGTCTCTCGCCAAATGTAGAGCAGACCACAGCTCTCAATCAAACAAGATTCAACAGTTCGCACCATGGTGTAAGTTGGCTCATCCCGTAAACTCATTAAACTTCCATGTCCTAAACGATAATCCTCCAGACTGCGGCCACCGACTTTCCAATGCCTGACGGTGAGCGTTCCAAGTAGAAGCCCCCATAGTAGCGACGGTCTTCTCATAGCATTCAGATACACCCGTACACCCTATGGGACCAGATGTCAAGAGATATGTTGAGTCGTACGCAGAGCACTTCAACTTACTGCCGCACATTGAGTTCTCCACCGCAGTAGACAAAGTCGAGCGAGATGAAGAGCACAGCAAGTGGGCTGTCTTTACACGCGACGTCAAGACAGGATTGCAACAGGAGAGAGTCTTTAGTCGTGTTGTCGTCGCCAACGGCCAGCTCAACGTCAAGAATACAGCCTCGATCAAAGGGATCGAGAAGTTCGCTGGCGAGGCCTTACACTCACGTCATGTCAAGGACATGGCCAAGTATAAGGGAAAGAATGTCTTGATCATCGGCTTCGGCTCGACAGGTGCCGACTTTTCATCCTTTCTGGTCAAAGCCGGAGCAAATAAGGTGTATATGAGCCATCGAGGCAAGGTGTATCTAGTATGTACTGGTTTTCCGTTGTTTCTTCAAGTTCAGTGCTGACATCCACCAAGATTCCTCGAAGTATTAAGGGCAAGGCTTTTGACCATACTCTGAGCGCTCGTATTGCAGGATTTCTGGGGCTTGTGGCAAGCCTCGCGCCTAATCTCGCCGCAACTCTCATGTCCAAGGGTCTCCAGAGCGCTCAAGCTAAGGAGTTCCCATGGCTCAAATCGAATCCATCCTTTATGGCGCCTAGAAAGCTTGACGGTATCTTGCACCGAGTCCCCGTCTTCTCAGACGATGTTGCGCAAAATCTGCGAGATGGCCTTGTCGAGGGTGTGTTTGGCGTCAAGGAGGTAACGGGGCCTAGATCTGTCCTCCTCACAGACGGCAGGGTTTTGGAAGACATCGATGCCATCATGATCTGCTCAGGTTATCATTATGACTTTTCGCTCGTAAAAGGTGCCGGTAACCCAACAGACGATGCATTTGCTCCTGACCATTATGAAAGGATCCGCAAAGCACGGCATTACGACGACAAGCACAACAAGTTTGCCCGTCTGTACCATGGTTTCATTTCTGAGCAGTACCCTGAGTCTCTAGCATTCTTGGGTCATCTTATCTTCCCCAAGCAACCGTTTGTGCTATACGACCTGGCAACCATGGCACTGGCTTCTGTTTGGACAAACGACTATCCGCTCCCATCAACCGAGGAGATGAGGCGTGATATCGATAGGCACTACAACTTTATCGCTAGTACCTTGGAAAATGGGCCAATGCCGCACCTTGGCTTGAGGCTAAACTGGGCCAGCACTTATGAGTGGTTGAACCAAGCTGCTGGGACTGGAGTGACAGAGCGCCGCGGAAGCTGGGGCTGGGAAGGCTGGAAGTTTTGGTGGAACGACAGAAGATTCTACAGTCTCCTGATGGATGGTGTCCAGGCCCCGGCCATCTACAGACTCTTTGACACGGGGAGAGGAAGAAAGCCTTGGCCTGGTGCAAGGGCGCAGATCGAGAAAGTGAATCAGGCGGTCAAGGAGTTGGAGGAGCAATGGAAGAGGGAGAATAAGGAAAAGAAGTAGGGAGTTATTGGTGAGATGGTGTTTGAGGTATTTCAAAGATCTTTAAGATCCGGATATGTGCATGGTATGTATCTATATGTATCTATGTCGTGAATGTTATTTGTGTTTGGACAAAGATGTGACAAGCAAGAGTGAAGAAGTGTTCATCAGTTGATAATGGATGCAGTACTTCGGTTTCTATACAGAACGCCGTAGATTTACATGTACCTTCATACTTCATGGAAGGGCTGGGATGATGGAGGTGTTGTTCCTCCATTCGCACAGCAGGAACCTTCTAGAGTGGAGACCGCTTTGACTCCTGCCTTACAGCACATAACGTTAGGTGCTAGTAGGTAGTCGGTACCTATACAATCAACGCTTCCATTTCCCGCATCATGCACGCAGAAAGAGGTACCTACCTTAGCACAAGCCCAACACGAACCACAACCCCATACGTAAGCCAGAGGCGTCCCTTCATACTGTATTCACCTCCATCATCTCAAACCCATCCCTTGATATACAATCCTCACAACCGTTCTCTTCCATCAATTCGGCAAAAGAAAAGACAAGGAAGGAGGAAAGGATACAAAGCCGGGAAGCTTGCTAAGGCAAGAAGGATATTGCATGCTCGGAATTCGCCCCACCCTCAGAGCGAGAGCATCGCTGTTGGATCTCATACGTGCTAGGAATGGTAACGCTGACGATGGTGACGATTATCATCACCAAAACACTAGCAAGGACGGTGCAGTAGACAGCAGCGACGACAGCGACAGTAGCAACTGCAGCGGCGACAACAGCAACAACAGCTACGACAACGGTGAGGTCAGCGGTGAAAGTGATAGCGGCAACATCGGCCCCTCCAGCGACCGCTTACAAGGCCATATCAGTAATCACAGCACTCCCTCCTCCAGTGGTCCCACCCCTGTAACGCTGCAGGTCACCACTACCAGCCCGCCTCGGATCCACTCTTGGACCAAGAAAGAGAAAGCTACTACCTCTTCTGGGACTGGTAGAGCTCGTGCCAGCCTGAGCATTACTGGTACTGGTACTAGCTCCCAACTGGCCCAACTTGCTCTGGTCGACGTAGCTTGTCAAGTACCTCTGCCAAACTCTCCACGACAGTCTGCATCTGCATCTCCATCATCACCTCCGACTCCTACCTCATCTTCTTCTGCTTCATCCCCATCCTCGCCGACTTCGCCCCCGTCCACGAATCGGCCTGAATCACGACTTACCTCGAATTATACACATCCTCAATCTCGAGTCCAATACACGCCTTCGCCTCCCGTCAAGATGCCTCCTGTACGTATACCTGAAGCAACGGGCCGCCTCGATTTTTGGTTTCCAGCTTGTACTGGCGGCTCAGCACCAACCGATGCCATACCGAGTAGTCACGCTGATGTTCATCATTAACCCAGAAAGCCAAAGCTGCCAACAGCAGCGAAGAGGAGACTCTTCACAATGGTGAGTACTGCAAAAAGCCCGCGTCAGACCTAGCTGCCGTGGAAGTCGGTGGCTTGTGATGGTTGCTAATGACGTTTCTCCAGGCAAAATCTACTCCATTTCCGGGTCAGTCCTACACTTTTGATACCCTCGTCGCAACAACCTCGCCGCCCAGGAGTCACAACTCTTACGATTATTACCCTCACTGAACATCTCATGTTTATCGTGGTCATGGATACTAATGCTATAATAGTCCCGTCGTGGTGGCCGAGGACATGATTGGTGTTGCCATGTACGAACTGGTTAGTCGCCATCTCGAGCTACCCTCAACGCCATCGACAATCATCCAGGACTAACCACATGATTACACAGGTCAAAGTAGGTCATGACAACCTAGTTGGTGAAGTCATTCGAATCAGTGGCGATCAAGCTACCATTCAGGTCTACGAGGAGACATGTAAGAATACTCCCTGCCACGATGCGACCCAATCGCATGCTGACTCGTCATAGCTGGTGTCACGGTTGGTGACCCTGTCGTTCGAACCGGCAAGCCTCTCTCCGTCGAGCTCGGTCCCGGTCTTCTCGACGGTATTTTCGATGGTATCCAGCGTCCTCTCGAGGCCATCTCCGCCCTCTCGCAGTCCATCTACATTCCTCGCGGCGTTGCTGTTCCCGCTCTCAACCGAAAGAAGAAGTGGGAGTTCACCCCCAACATGAAGGTCGGCGACCACATCTCGGGTGGTGATGTCTGGGGTATCGTCTTCGAGAACTCCTTCATCTCCAAACACAGGATCCTCTTCCCTCCTCGCGCCCGCGGTACCATCACCAAGATTGCCTCCAAGGGTGAGTACACCGTCGAGGACAAGATCCTCGAGGTCGAGTTTGATGGCAAGAAGACCGAGTACCCCATGATGCAGACTTGGCCCGTTCGAGTTCCGCGACCTTCGAACGAGAAGCTGGCTGCTGACCAGCCCTTCATTGTCGGCCAGCGAGTCCTCGACGCCCTCTTCCCTGGTGTTCAGGGTGGTACTATTGCCATCCCCGGTGCTTTCGGTTGTGGAAAGACTGTCATTAGTCAGTCTGTGTCCAAGTTCTCCAACAGTGACGTTATTGTCTACGTGGGATGTGGTGAGCGAGGAAACGAAATGGCTGAAGTCTTGAAGGATTTCCCCGAGCTTACCATTGACGTCGAGGGTCGCAAGGAGCCCATCATGAAGAGAACTACTCTCATCGCCAACACCTCCAACATGCCCGTCGCTGCTCGAGAAGCCTCCATTTACACAGGTATCACGATAGCAGAATACTTCAGAGATCAGGGTCTTGACGTTGCCATGATGGCTGATTCCTCTTCTCGATGGGCTGAGGCTCTTCGTGAGATTTCGGGTCGTCTGGGTGAAATGCCTGCTGATCAGGGTTTCCCTGCCTACCTGGGAGCCAAGCTCGCCTCCTTCTACGAGCGAGCTGGTCGAATCCAGACTATTGGTTCCCCTGAGCGTGAGGGCAGTATCAGCATTGTCGGTGCCGTCAGCCCTCCTGGTGGTGATTTCTCGGATCCCGTTACCAGTGCCACCCTTGGTATTGTGCAGGTCTTCTGGGGTCTCGACAAGAAGCTCGCTCAGCGAAAGCACTTCCCCTCCATCAACACCAGTCTATCCTACAGCAAGTACACCACGACTCTGGACAAGTTCTACGAAAAGAAGTACCCCGAGTTCCCCCAGCTCCGTGACCGCATCAAGCAGCTCCTGTCTGATTCCGAGGAGCTCGACCAGGTCGTCCAGCTTGTTGGTAAGAGTGCTCTCTCTGATCCCGACAAGATCACCCTGGATCTTGCTAGTTTGATCAAGGAAGATTTCTTGCAGCAGAACGGTTACTCGGACTACGACCAGTTCTGCCCCATCTGGAAGACGGAGTGGATGATGAAGCTCATGGTTGGCTTCCATGACGAGGCCCAGAAGGTGATTGCACAGGGCCAGTCTTGGAGCAAGGTCCGAGAGGCGACTGCTGATCTCCAGACCAAGCTACGACAGCTCAAGTTCGAGGTGCCTAGTGAGGGCGAGGACGTGATTACCAAGAGGGTAAGTTGTATTCTGGGGACTTACGTTGAACGACTACTGACAAGCTTTGCAGTACGAAGAGATCCAGCAACAGATGACGGACAAGTTTGCCGCCGTTATGGACGAGTAAGAAGTGCCTCGAGTGGTAATGTCGAAAGATGTTGCACTATCGCAAGCTGTGGTTTGTTAGAGAAAGGTTCCATGATGGACCTAGATATGACCGACATTCAATTAGTGTTAGCACCGGTCTATAGTAGTCTTGTTTATTCAACCCAAACCAATGTCAATTGTTTAAAGAATTATTGAAGCTGTGCGATCATGTCTTGTCATGTTGATAATTTATCCTGAGATGTAGCTCGGGGATATCCCGGTGTGGGCGGGGAGACTGTTGAAGTGGAAGTGGGGCGATTTGGCTCATCTCATACTGCAGATATGACATGAAGTCTCGTTGTATCGCATCTTGTTCAACATCATGAGCTTTTATATATACATCCATCCATGAATACTTATTCATCACCACTCGCCACTTACATGAACTACATATACTCATAATGTCAGATGAATTAAACGACGAGGTAGAAGCCATCAACTCCATCTACGGAGACGGCTCACTCACTCCCTCGCCTGACGAACCTACAATTTTTATCCTCAACCTCCCCGGCGGCGCATCTTCTCTGCGTCTCAGTTTTCCAAAGGAATACCCAAACGTGCCGCCGGAAGTCCTCGGCACGCATCATAGCTCGGGTGGGAAACGGGGGGCGGGGGCAAGAGATTTGGCGGTGTTTCGTGACGCAGTCAAGGATGTCTTTCAGGAAGGGTTGGTGTGTCTGTTTGATGCCGTGGAGGAGTTTATGAGGAGGTCAGAGGATGAGGGGAAGGAGGAAGAGGATGATGGTAAAGAGAATAATGAGGAGCAGGAGATGAATGAGAGACAGGATACGGTGGTGTCGTCAACATATCCCCCTCCGGAATGGACGCTCTCCGAACTCCTCGTCGACAGTAAATCCACCTTTCTCGCCCACGTAGCCCGCGTGACCGACCCCCTACAAGCACGCCACTACGTCGACCTCTTGCTCGCCTCCGACAAACGCATCCGCAGCGCAACACACAACATGACAGCGTGGCGGATCCGCGGTCCCGGGTCGACGAGTTTTCAAGACTGCGACGACGACGGCGAGGCGGCTGCGGGGGGCAGATTGCTACATCTCATGCAGCTGATGGATCTGTGGGATGTCATGGTTGTGGTGACAAGGTGGTACGGCGGTGTTAAGCTGGGGCCTAGAAGGTTTGCGGTTATAAATGCCGTTGCGAGGGATGGGTTTGTGAGGGCTGGGCTGGTGGAGGATAAGAAGAAGGGCAAGTGAAGATAGGGAAATGAAAATGAAAATGAAAATATCAAGATTTCATCTGGAAAAAGCAAAGTAGCCTTATGGTTCACGGAATGATGACTGAAAAATCAAAGGATAAAGACATGTTGCAAAAGAGCGTCATTCAATCATGGTATCTCGATACAAAAGAACCTCCAGGGCAACCCCCAAAATAACGCCAGACGGACATATCATATGAATACAGTCAACCGCCGATTCCTTTTTAGAAAAAGCCACCCCGTCAACTTGCAGCGGTGTAGTCAAACCCTTCCGAATGACATTCTCCCCAAATATGCGAAATAGTTATGGTCCAACTGTCGGAGCAAAGTATACGACACTGCATCGATTTGCCATGTCCATCCATAAGTGGTACAAAATCACTCCTCCTACTCCTTGCTCAGTAAGGGCTTCAGTACACCCATCGCCCGGATCGCCTGCTCCTCAGGGAGAATAACAACACCTGCACGTGCTGTTGAGAGATACGAAAGTTCTGAGCTCTCCGTCATCCGCATGTCCTGAACCAGCTTTCCTGCAATACCGCAGACAATACCAGTGGCTTCCAGAGGTAGGCTTGCGAGGTCCAGAAAGATGGGAATCCAACAGCCTTCTGTATCGCCGATCAAAGAATCTCCAAATATGTCCAGAAGTTTCTTGTCGAGTAGTAGAGAGGGTGGGTCTTCTTGCGCGAGTGTGATGGACATGAACCGGGGTTGTGAGATGAGGGCAGAGATGATGCACGTATAGAGCTTGGTGTCGACATTATCTGCCCAGCTGGGGCGACGTCCCATTCCCGTAGGATGTCGGCTGATGGACGGTCGCTGGTAAGTGTGGTTGGCAAGCTGTGATTGCTCGCGGCCGGAGCACTGAACCAGTTCGAGACCTTGTTCAAGGTGAGGCGCAACATCTCTCTTTTTGAGGAGTTCGAACGTGCGGGTCTGCAGCTCGGCGACGCTGGCGGGAGGCGGCGTGTTTGGCGGCGACGTCGTCGTCGGGTAGTTTACGCCTTGCTTGTGATTGTGAGGGCCTGGTGACATAAAGCTGGACTCGCCGTCGCACAACTCGAAGCCTTTGGCTTGGAGGGAGGCTACAACATGCTGGCGCTCCTTTGTTGGGACGAGAATAAAATCGGAGTAGTAGGTTGTAATAAAGAAAATGGAGATACCAGCCAAGGCCAGTGGTGATGTGAGGTCCATGACACGGCCGCCGGCATCAAGTCCTGCGCTAATCACAGAGAGTATCATGTACGAGTCTTTGGAAATGGAGACCGTTTTCGCGACATCGCGAGGTAGTGTTTTTAGCACGGGCTCGAAGACGTTCTTGGCCCACGACGAGTGACAAACAAGCGAGCATTCGAGAGTGGTAATGCTAATGTTGAGAAAGCCATGCTGGCCGTCAGAAGTGAGCCCTTGCAGCTCAAATTCGGGTACGTTGGACGGATTGCCTATGCTCTGAGACTGGGGGAGCAGAACTCGAAGAATTGGCTGAAGCAGGCTTGAGTAGAGATTGAGAGGGATATGAATTAATGTATAGGTGCCATCCTACGAAAAATAACTGTCAGTCGGCGAGACACAACTAGGTATCCAAAACTTGAGCAAGATGGTGTTCCAACAGATCATGATCTAGTCGCAACTTGGCAATAATGCGCCATACTTGGAGTCATGGTATGTAGTAATGTCTGGCCGGTGCTCGGAGTGACTGTCTCCAAGTGCCGGACAAGGGAGGTGAATTGATGGATAGCTAGACCATTGAAGAATAAGAATATCACTTACAAGGAAAGATACTTGGGCATTCATTGTGAATGTCTCATGCGATGAGCTAACATTCGGGCATCGGACAGAATTTGGACAAGGGGAAGGGAAAAGAGAGTTTGCGAACGGGCTCGTCGTATTTGTATAACCAAAACCCAAGTCAAATCAAACCAAACAATGACTCGCCCGCGATAAGACAGGTTTCGTGGGGTTGACTTGCGCCAGTTTAGTGATGGATTAGCTGCTAGCTGCCAGCCTCGGTCCGTTTTCTTAAGGTTCGTGAGCTAGACTGGGACTAGGGCTAGGGGGGGATAGGGAGGGTCGAAGGGATTGATGGAAAACGCCTTGACGCTTGACGTTGTGTTGTGAACTGGTGTGAAGTGAATCGAGTCAAATTGTAGGGCGACAGGACAAGATGATAAGATTTTGTATTGGTTAAGGGGGCAACAGTCTCTCTATAAAGAGATTAGTGAGTGACAAGACTCGAGTTATCAGGAGACAAAAGACTGAAGAAAAATGAAATAATGGGAATATGACCGAGAAATGGTCTATGCCGGCTGGGTGGGTTGGTTGCTGCGATAAGAGCAGCCCACGTTTCGTTTCTTTAACTATCCCATCCCGTTGCTCACGACTTATGACAAGAACGCTGCAGGCTCGGACCATGTCATGGGTTAATAGAACACGCCCCCAAGGGACTTGCAGGGACTAAGCTGCTAGGTAGACTGTACTGTAACTGTGAAACCCACCTGATGGGGATTGAACCCACGTTGGCTTCCTCCGCACTCTAGAGACTACATGAGTCTAGTTCAGTTTGGCAGTAAAGGAATCGTGTAGGGTCGTGGAGAATCTTGGAGTGAGCGAGTGTGTGTCTTGTAGTGCCAACTGTGTCATGGAGGGGTAGAGTCGCTGAAGGTGGGCGTCGATGGCCATGGTCCATGCGGCAGCGGGCAGCATCGACCCCAAAGTCAGTCCCCTGCCCTGTCTCGTCCTGTCGACGCATGGATGATGCTACCCTGACTGACTTTGAGGAAGGTATTAATCGAGTTCTATTATGATTGCAGAGCTCGAGCGATGATGCGCTCGACGGTACACCACACGAATAGCCCGAGTAAGTTGTCAAGATGGCCAAACAGGAAAAACCCTCGGGGTCTGCTGTTGTTACCTTGTTGCAGATCCCCTCCGAAACGCCCGATCAACAGAGGTGTTACCATGTTGTATGGATGAGTGGAATCGTGAGAGTATGATGCGGACGGCAGTTGCATAACAGCCAAAGTTCCTGTATGGCCTCGATGCGGATTGTTTTGCTGCGCAATTGCTCCGTGCCACCAGATGCACGTTGTGATTGAGGCCTCGCGACTCGACTGGACCGGCTGTTGATTCCCTCCAGGTATCGAATTGTTCTAGCCCCAGAGCATCTGATAACTTAGATCGTCTCTTTTTCAGGGCCTTGCATATGATGACACGAGATGGCGTAGATGAGACAAGGTTCAATCAAGAAACTCGTTCGACGATTCTTCAGCTAACTAACCATCCTACCAGCAGGAGTGTCCTCGTGATCAATAATTCGACGAAACAAAACTTGAATTGATGTGGTAGAACGTCATGAAAGAATTGGTTTGTATCCACGCAGTAACACATATTTCGACTCGGCTCGGCTTGATTTGATATGGCCATCATCTGTTACGTGGGGGGTAGGGGTTCGCCAGCGGATAAACTGAGCTGGGGAAATCGAGAGATCGGAACCAGGAGCCATGACCTCTCTAGCCTAGTCATGAGCACGCACGAGCAAAAGCATCCATGGTGTGACAAGGGCGTTGGTGATGATGTCTGACAGCCAATTCGATTGGTTTGATCCGCTCAGGCTTGAGCTTGAGTCTTCAACATGTTAGTTCTGACCTCACCTCAGAGTGAGTGCATAACCAGGTAAAACGTTAGGTCAAGGGATCAAGGTAAGCAAGCTGGCAAAAGAGGATGAGCCGTGACCATGTGTCCCTGAGCTGTCCGGGTTGTTCCCCACGTTGTAGGTCGAGAAAGGGGGTGGCAAGTTGGTGTGAAGAAACCTAGAAGCCACATAGAAGTTGTTGTAAGTAAAAAAGAAAGAAAGAAATATGAAGCGGTCACTGGTCAGTCAGGTTGTTCAGTGTCCAAGTGTGAGTGCCTTTTTTGGGACGTCTGCATTGATTGCCCAACATGCAATGTACCAGCTACCGCCTGCCGCCTGTCTCCTTGCTTGTCCTGTTGATTCTTGCCTGATGGATTGGATGCTTCAATGTCGTCTATTAGCCCACCTGTACCTTCCCTTGTCCATCATCTCACCCTACCTCGTAACATGCCTACATCCTACCTTCCTTGCGCTTTGCCTTACCTGCCTGCCTGTTCAAGTCACCTGTGCTCTAGGAAAAGTAGTAGAATGGCTATTTCTTACCACTCCAACTTCTGGCCCCATTCCCATTACAGCTAACAGACGTCACATCTTGAGACTCATCACTTTTCCAACCCCAGAATTTGATCCGTCACCTAAGTTAATTAACTGCTAGACCGGACTAGCGTGTTAAACGTTCAACCCTCAACTATTACTGCACGTTCCTTTTTCCTTCAACCCCCCTGCGACGTCGTCATGGTTCTTGCAGATGGTTCTCCAGTCAACTTTATCCTGGATATGGTGAGGATTGGAGGTCAATAGGTAGGCCCAGGTGCGGTGCAACTACAGTAGCATCATGTAACTTGTGCAGCTTCATGTCAGCCAGCTGCGGCCAAGACATTCTGCGTTGATCTGTTGACTGTGCCTCCCCCTCTAGGCAATGATCTAGGCCCGCTTTCTTTTCATTGACAATGTCACAGTCTGACTTACCGGTATCTTCGTCCAGTCTTTCTTCGAAGCATACTGGGCTCGTCCCGAGGCCAGGTCTTACTCACCATCCATCCAAGCGAGGTTTTCATGGCATTGGTTGCCTCACGGACAGCACACAATACCAAATCGGAAGGGCTTGCATGAGCGCTCGTCAGCCATCCAGGTCAATTCGGCTTTTATTTTCTCAAAGCAGTTTTGATAATGTCACATCGCTTGGCTCAGAAAGTTGACCAACTGCTCCTTAAGATGACAGACCAAGTGTATACGGGGATTGTATCAAGAGAACGACGAATAAACGCTGAAATACTCGACCAATCTCTATCTGGTAATCCACCCCACGGCGGGTGCCACCGCAACGGGCGTCGGGGAGCATGGGGGCCCCTTGTTCTAGGGTTTTAATTGCTTCTGGCCCTCTAAGTTAACTGATGAATCCCGACTTAACATGATCTTGATCCTGTTATGGGTGGTTGTCCATAGGCCTGCACATTGAGCATCTTGATGTGATGGACTGCAAATCCAAATGACACCACTCTATGGGTTGATAGTCACGCGTGACCAATAGCAGTTGATTCAATAACTGCGATCGAACATTGCCTGGTGTCATGGAGTAAAATTCATCACCAATTGAGACGAACCAGGTGAAGTCGAGTCGACCGAGGAATTCATACATGAGACAGGACATGAATTTACGGCCGAGCGGCGCACCATTTATCTATCTTGCGGGTCCAAAGAGGAGACCAGACGGCTTATCTGTGTCCCATCATGTTGCATAACGTACATGTATCATGATAATTAGAGATAGCGAATATTCGGCATTGATAGTTGGACATTTTTAACTAATTGAGTGACTGGCCGGTTTTTCAAGTTCTCATTATCAAACAGAAACAGGCAATTGTTCCGTTGCGTCGTGAAAGCAGAGAGAAAGGCCCGGTTGTAAGTGGATAAGTTAGACTACTATGGAACAAAACAGAGCCATTAACCGCTGGGAACTTGAGATGTTCCCACCAATGAACAATAGAAGCGCTGAAGATCAATGTGATATAGGTTCAACAATATCCTGTTCACTTTCCGGCATTGGCGCATCTTCTGATGAGCACTGGAGCTGATCTAGACCAATCTGTTTATCATTGGTCTCAGCTTGGATTCTCTTCTCCTCCAACTCCCTCTCTTCTTCCTCGCGTTTCTCCCTCAACCTCCTTCTAGCAGCCGCAGCCATTTGATTTCTTGGCGGGGGTAGCGGTGGAAGAGGAGATCGGGCAACAGCTCTGAATACCGATATCCAATCCGCCAAGAGCTCCCCTTGTGATTCACGCTCTATGTCCTCGGCGACGATCATGAGCAAAACTCGGAGCGTATAGTGCGCATCGTTACCTGCGGTATGGAGTTGTCCATAGGGAATCTCGTATCGCCGGAGAAGCAGTTTTAGACTCATGCGGTAGGACAACTGCAGAGGGTGCTGTGCTGCTTTTACAATATCGATGATGTAGAGGGGGTTCAGCTCGATGTTCAGTCGGCGGAAAACTGACAGCTCCTGTCTGTCTCCGTAAAAGATGATCACAGTATTGGACTCGTCAAGGATTTTCCGGAGCCTCGTTTCCAGATGTGAAAAGGAGAGGAGTGTTCTTCTCCTTCCAAACCGAAATAAGTTGTCGTTCTTGTCAAAGAATCTGGGGTCTTGGACAACCCAGTGATGGGATTGTATGACCTGCGAGGCAATGTCTGTCGCTTCTGTCTTGAGTGAATCAGACGACAGTAGTTTTTGGAGAAATTGGGTATACATGATTGATATTCCAATATGGAAGCTCTTGATGTCGTCCCCGTCTGCTACTATTTTGTCTATGTCGATACTGACAAACTTGACTTGCTTGACATTTGTGCGTATATGAGAACCAGTTGTACTAGGCACACAAGGCCATGGTGAAGGATTAGATGCTAGTTTTAATTTACCGGCATATCCAAATATCCATCGAAGAACAATGGTTTCATCTCGAAGGATCCCTTTATGGGCTGGTTCATCCAAGGATTTGGCATTTGAATCCATGATAGCCAGATCTCGCAGAGGTTGGCCATGCTAAACATCAAGAAGTTGCATTTGTTTTATGTCCTACGCAGAATTCAACGGATATGACTCTTCTCTATGACTCTTCATGCTCGGTCCGAATTTGGGCTGTCAATTGAATTGAGAGTTTTCCATACCGTGATGTGAAAGTTAAACTGAAGCAACATGAGCAGCCACAACTCTTACCAGACAAGACAGACACCATCGCGAAAATGATTGTTTGCTCCAGATACACAATCTTCTTCCTGCATTAACCATCAAACATTAGAGATTAATTGAATGTCACGGTATGATTCAGTCAGAGCCACTACATTATTATCCAAAAATAACCGATAACCCTAAGACATACTCTTTGTCCATATCAGGGCCAGAATGTGATCACAAGTCAACCCCCCATGTTCTTCTAGATGCGGATGGGTCAGTTCATGCATGACATATCTTCCCGGAGCGCCTATCACTTGCCATGGTCCAGCTTGGCTGATTCAATAATCACAACCGCCCTAGCCGACCACAAGGGTGAGGATAAAACCCAACTCTGAATACGAGCAATTAAATAAAACCCATGGCAACACCTTTTTTGAATGGACGCAAAATGATTTGAGGCCAACCATATAGATGGATCGAAACGAGCTGACTATGACATACCATTTTGCAACGACACATGACCAATATCATTCATTTCTGTAACTTTTTAATGACCCCTGCTTTACTTCTTGATCCCTACAACAACCAAGTTTCGTGGACTCTGTCCATAATCAAACACCGTCTCAGCCCAAGCATCTCTGACAATGTCGTCATGCTCCTTCAAGAACATCCATCTATCCGACACGATGAGTGATTCTACCGCCATGGCGCTAAAAGCCATCAGACTCCATACCGCGCACAGTTCCTTCTTGCGAGGGAGATACGTCGCCTCGTACTGCTCAATCTCCTCGTCCGTCAGATCTCCCATTTTCTCACTCATCACGTCCGCATATTGCTTGTAGTCGTTGTTTGTCGTGAGCTTCTCCACGGCTCCGCGGACGTATGACTTTAGAGACCCGTAGGAGCTCTTGCGAAGGGAGCCAATGATGACAGGGTTGGTGCTGATGTTGAAAGGGCTTTCGCTGTCGTCGCCATCCTTGGCCTGGGGAACGCCATCGCTCGTCTCAGAGTCGAAATGTCTGACTTTGCTCACAACTCCCCTGTCCAAAAAGATTTTTTGTAGCACTGCTCTGAAAAAGTGTCTGGCAAAGAACCCCGAGCTCTCCTTTTCCGTCCAGTTTTGGGGTGCTTGGCAGGCCATCATACGTGCTGTGATATTAAGTCGAATACCGTCATCCTGATATGTAGAAAATCGGTTGCTCATGGGGAATCCCTGAGGGTCGTGCTTCTCTGATTCTCGTGCAAGTCTTCCGTTGACAGCTTGTAGAGTCGGCCGTAGGAAGGCGTGCTTGTATGTGGGAGGGCCTAGCTTCTCGGTCAGGAGGTTGTAGCAGCATCCGACAATAGCAACAGCCTTGATGCTGGGGTTGAGCACAAGCGAGCGGATACCGAAATGGGAGAGGTTTCCGCAGGAGTGAATTGATACGGCCATCAGCTTCAAGTCTTTCTTCTCTGCCTCTGATGCTGGGCCGTTATCGATCTGAGAAACCACGTCCGCAAGATCACCGCTGTCCAGCCTGCCAGAGATGTATTGCACACCACCCTTGCCCTCTTCGGCTGTATATGTCCCCTCAAGTTCCCTGACCGGCCTGAAATCGAATGCTTCGTCGCCGGCTACCTCGCGAATCGCTTTGGCCATGGCTTCTGGGTCTCCCTGGCCTTCAGGTCCACGGGTCTCGAGGATCTTGTTCCACAACTTCTTGTTTCTCATCACTTTGGGTTTAACCGCTAGGCCAGAGGACATGTCCAGACCCCTTGCAGCCGTGACATTGATTTCTCGTCCCTCGACAGCAACCACGTGTCGATTATAAGGCTCGCTGGCCAGGGCACGACCAAGGTAATTCTGACCACTTCCAAAGTCGACGAAGTGAGAAATCTCCTCCCCGTACTGCTCCTTGATATCGCCCGAGAGCTTATCCACATAGTCTGCAAAGTTTGTGACCTCGTGAACCTTCTTTGGATTCATGCCCACGGCGACGCTACGTGGAAGAACAGGCAGCTTCTGTTTTCTTGGTGTGAAGGAGCGTCCCAGTGATAGGTTTCTGACTGTGCGAACGTACTCGAGGAAGCTCTCCGGTGGCTGCACTCCTTCAAATCTGGGATCCGTCAAGTCATCCCGCATGAGCAGATCGAGAAGACTCATGATGTCGCAGGACAAGATGAAGGGTCGCCATTCTGCTGGGATGGCATAGTGGAAGAGACCAGGCTCGATGGTGAAAAAGTCAAGGATGTGGACACCGCCGCAGAGGATCTGGAAAGTCTCTGAGGATCTGATAAACTTGAGGAGTTCCTCAATGTATTCTTCTGGCGAGGCATAGTCGCCGTTGTATGGTAAGGGCTTAGTTGGTATCATCTTGACTCTTGACTTGACGACTGATCAGTGAGAGATTACCCTATAGAGTTTTTAGTAAGTGTCGATTTTCATTCCTACGCTCCAAACAAGTAGATAATTCGGATTTTGATTGAGTAAAATATACGTACGCTGGTATGCTCGATATTCTGAGCTGAAACTGTTCGAAAAGATGTTGTGTGGTGCTGTTATTGTATGATCCCCTCTTAGTGAAATCTTGAAGGTTGAAAATATTGAAATCACAGCACTGGACTCATTCTGCCAAGTACTTTAAAGTGCAGATATCAATCTTTCTGACCGACCTCTCAAAGACTCAACAAGGGATGCACTGTCTTTTATGAATGAAACCCGGAATATCTGTCATGTATTTTTCATCTCGACGAAGAATTTGACTGGCCTCATGCATGGTTTGGATTTCTACTCCATTTTAGTGCGCGGGTCGATTTTTCCAGGTGAGTTCTCGGTGAGTCCAATATCGAGGTCAGCACTTCACTTGGGGTACGTACCTCCCTTTCGATTCCGGAGGTCCCCTGCAACGTCATCCCCATCTTCAGCTTCCAGTTGCGTTTCAACCTTTCCTTTTGATAGCTGCTTCTCTCATTCGACAATATCACGCCTCTTCAATTACATTCCTTTATCTGCGTATTCCTTTGATTTGGTCGGTATCCACCACAGTAGACAGCTCATGCGCTTCTCTACATCATAGTACACAAGATGATGTCCTCCGCAAACGATGAGGATCCCTTCCTCCAGGTCCAGCAGTACGTTTAACCCATCGCAAACACCACCTTATGTTCAATGATAAGCCACTAACCATATGAAATGCAGAGATGTGCTCTCTCAAATGGCCACCGCAAGGCCTCTATTTGCTTCATACCTACGCATCCGCTCTCTTTCCACCAACGCATCATCACCAGAATTAGCCTCCGCCCGCGCCGACTTAGAATCCGCACTCTCCTCCCTCGCAGACGACCTCGCCGACCTCGTCGCCTCAGTCCAAGCCGTCGAATCCAACCCTGCACAGTTCGGTCTCTCCCCGCATGAGGTCACCCGTCGGAAACGTCTCGTCCAGGAAGTCGGCGGCGAGATCGACGACATGCACGACGAGCTAGCCAAGAAAGTAGATTCAGCGAATGATTTACCCGACCCAAATGCTTTTGCTATCGATGGCGACAACGATGATCCGTATGCCGAGTTTGAGCAGCAGCAGCAGATGGAGATGATGAGGGAGCAGGATCAACATCTCGACGGCGTGTTCCAAACCGTGGGCAATCTACGGAGACAGGCCGATGATATGGGCCGCGAGTTGGAGGAGCAGAGAGAAATGCTCGAAGTCGTGGATGATGCAGCAGACCGTGTTGGGAGCCGATTACAAACGGGTGTTCAGAAACTGCAGTACGTAATGCGGAGGAACGAAGACCGGTTGAGCAGCTGCTGCATAGCTGTTTTGATCTTTGTGCTGATACTGCTCCTGGTACTACTACTCATCCTATAACCAGATTTGAGGCATGGAGAGGAAGCAAAATGTTTTTTATAAGATGACTACTGAAGAAGGCTCATCTACGATGCATGGTCATTATGGAAATTCGGAGTTTTGATAGCACGAGATATCAACGTGTCTGACTGGAATAGTCTTCCATTTTTCTTACATTTTTAACCCTTTGTTTTTGTATACTAGATGGATCGAACGGAATAGCTTAGATGAAGCCGCGACTTTATTCGCCTGATGGGTGTCATAATCCAATATATTTTATCCTCGAAACCCAGCTTATGTCTTTCGGCTCTTATGGCTCTTTTGCCATTCTTCTGTAAATAAAAAAGCTCCCTTTCATATTCCATAAACGCCGCCAGTAATCCATCGTACACACCTGTTATAAGTCCTATCTATCTTCCACGCTTTCTTTTTCAGATCTAAACCCCTTATGCCAGGATCAATCCAGATTCGCTTCGCAACACGTCAGCAAGTGCCCGCAACGAGCCCGCTGCCGTGGCATTCTGAGGAGCCTTCTTCGGAAACTCTATAAGCGCAAGACGTAGCGCTGCCAGTGCGGCGTTGCCGTAGAAGTTGAGGAATCTTTGCTCATGACCCTGGATCATGGAGCGTAGTACCACATATTGCGTGTTCGAAGTCTCATTGACCGGCGTGTTGACAATATACGCCAATGCTTTCCAGTAATTGGTCGGTGGGTATGGGTTGGTTTTGGATGTCTTGCTAAAGTCTCTCAGAGATACAGAAGCGAAGCCTGCACCTAGACCAGTCATTCTGTCGTTGTGGGCTTGTTCTGTGATATATGTTGGGCCGTCCTTTCTCCAACCCAGGTTGCGACGACCACGCTCTGTCTTGTCGTTCCCTCTATGACCAAAGAGGACAGGGCAGACGACACGATATTTGGCCATAAGGATGTCGATTAACGATTGTCCCCGCCATTGAAAGTCTTTCTGTGAGAAGATCTGAGCCGCAAAGACGCCGACAGGATCGGCAGATTTGGGATTCGCTCCACCCTCGTTAATGAACTGGTTGATGATACCCTTGGCACAGATATTGATCAGGTAGATAAACAGCGAAGGCATGGTTGCTTCGTTATGAGCTGCACCCTCTACAGGCTGCCTTGGGTCAACCACAAATTGACTAACATCAATTGGAGGGCTTGGAACACGTCCTTCAACAGCCTCCCGTAGCACACCGGTGATTTTGCTAATCTGAAGATTGTTAGATAAAAATCAGAGTAGAGGTATGGCTTTCACTTACAGGCTGGGCATTAGCTCCCTTTCCACCAGTGAGTTGACCGATCGAGACCCGGATTTCTCGGCGAAAGGTACCCATCTTTCCTTTCAAAGGTGATCCTGGGACTTTGGATGCGGCTTGGAGATCCTTCCGTAACTTCTTTAGAGCTTGGTGAATCTCGGTATATCGGTCTGTTTGAGGTGTTTGGGCCTGTGCAGGAGCAGCAGGAGCGGTTGATTTGGGCTGAACTGGGGCAGCAAAGGGTGCAGCGGGAGCAACAGCAGCAACAGGAGCCGCATTAGGCTGGGACAAAGCTGCTTTTTGGAAGGGATGTTGCGCAGGGGGCTGAGTAGCTGAAGCGGAAGTATTGGCGGCAGCGAAGGGATTGCTTTGCGCGGGTTTGTTCTGGGCAAACAGACCACCTGATGGCGGGGCTGCAGCTGGCTTCTTGATTTCCGAAGCTGGAGTTGTTGACTCTGCCTGTTTATCCAATTTGACCGGTGTTGAGCCAATGGGTTCGCTGGGAGCTGCCGGTTTGGCAGGCGCGGGAGCTGGTGGTGCTGGAGGTTCAGGCTCTGGGGGTGGTCGTGGTATTGTCTTTGCCCTGAGTTCCCTCAACCTTTTCTCCTCTGCAATGACCGCAGCTTCCGCCTTTAGCCTCTCCTCCTCCCTTCGTTCTTCCTCGAGAATGCGCTTGTGCTCTTCACGCAGTTCATGAAGTTCGTAAACTCGGATCGCAGCTTTTCGTACCCGCTCGTGCTCTGCTTGCGCCGCTGCGAGAGCATCTCGATGGCTGACTTCATTGTTTCGATTATCAAGTAGAAAGCTTGCCGAGGGGTTGCGCTCGTGGTTTGAAGACAATTGGCTCCTCCTCGAAGGCGAGGGAGTCATGTTGTGTTGAGATGCGAACGGCAAGACTATGAATTTGTTATCGGGCTTGCATTGGTGGCTGGTAAAAGTGAAAGTTTCCTGGTGACGTTGAAACGAGAAACTTTGTGTATGATCTTGAAATTAAAATGGATAAAAATGTGTAAGAATATCCAGGAGACCAGATTTTGGTCCCGTGAACAATTCGACGTGGGAACTGTTTGTTTGATCTTGATTGTTCAAATGCGAGCCTTGGAGATTTGATGTTGATCCAAGAAAGGTACGTATCAAAGAAAGCAATCAATTGCATTGAATGGTCGATCTCGGCCCGCTAAAATAAAAGTCCCGGAGCTCTCAGGTCATGCAGCTTTCCATGTGAGGCTTAAACTCCAAGCTTCTCCAGGTGACAGCCACATGCATTTTCTGGGGCTGTGCTTTTAGGGGATCATCTATTCCAACACTGAGCCACTGACAGGTTGACTATCGTTCTATCGACATCCTGCTGATACTGGTTGATATATGTCGTAGTTCATTCTTTGGTATCAAAATGAATTGGCGACACATGCTCAGGTACGGAGTATATGCGATGGTTATCAACCAAAAGTTTTTTGCATATCAACAAAACGTGAGAACCTTGTAACAGCAGCATGTAAGCCACATGTATGCTATCGAACTGACTGTGCCGATGATCATTCATGTGCATTTGAAGGGCTTCCCTGATTGATCAACAATAATACGGCAGTAATATAGAATACAAATATTATATAATGGTAACAAGAAGCCGAACTCCAGAATGTCGCCAAGACAGGCAAAAGAGCTGAAACTGAAATCTGTAGCACGATCAACTCGATGAAGCATGTTGGAAACCAGACCAGCTGGGGCCCCGAGTCAGCATGGGGCAATCACCTGAAAAGAGGGAGGCGATCAGTCAGAGCTCCGGCTGAATGGTTACATTTGGCTTACATCGCCTTGTAAGTCACCTAACGTTAGTCTACGACTCTACGTTGGTCCTTGAACCAAATAAAGTGCGCACATGTGGCTCACTAGCACTAGGTCCAGCTCGGGCCGTTGATGAGAGCTCGGAATCCCCTGCACGTAAACGTGCCAAAACGAACCTGTTAGCCACCTGTCGTTGACAAGATGTGGCATGAAGGTGGTTGAATCTCACGTACTTTTCACATGCGTGTCTGTTGTTTGCTGTCTGTTCATCTCTCTACCAGCCTCGCCTCCTATTTCATAATATTATTCTTACTACAAATCAAATATAATTAAACATGACAATCGTCAAACGTGCTCGGCAAGAAGCAATATCTGGCTTCGATACGAGCATGTTAGGCCTTGTTGAGGAAACGATTGCTCTGGAAACGGTCTTGTCACGGACGAAAAACAGGGGTTCAAACTGACATGGGCTGGGGGAGAGTGGCACCTCAAAGAGGTCAGTTGTCTCAAAACATCAGCTGTACCCTTACCGTTTTAGAACTTACGACGAATGAGCAAGAGGCTTAAATTGGCCAGCTACGACAAGCCGACGGCGCGGTTCGATCTTGAGTAGGAGGAATGTGGATGAGATCACACAAAAAACTCCCACCCGCATTCCTTTGATTAAAGGCCAAAGCGAAGTTGCAATCCTTTGCCCCTCATGACGTTGTGTTTGTACAATCCAGGCTTTGTTCCATGTCTGAGAGGTTAAACGATCACCTAGAGGTGCAAGGAGCGGCTTCAAGGGGTTGAGGCTGTATCCATATTTAGGTAGGGAATAATAATAACCATCCCTGAACGACCAACGTCTTTCGTGGTAAATCGTCAACGTTAGGCTTCAGTCAGTCTACGTAGGGGATAGTTACCTGAAAAATTGATCATGGCTGGGCCTTTCTAGCCAGGTGGCTAGAGAAACAGATTCGTGTCCATTTTGGGTACAGAATCTGGTCGGATGTTCAACAACTCTCCCCAAACGACCAAGATAGATGGATGGGCGGGTTTGCTATATTACTAGGTGGTGAATGATGCAGTCTCTTCTGGAACCAGCAACCGTGCCCATTCAAGTTTCTTGATTCTTCCTCTTCACCTTGAAATCAAACAGTGCTCCCATCCAGGCCTCTCAGGAGCAGGACCAAACTCTGCACAAAGCTCTCCTGTCGTGAGGATCCGCTAGCAGAGCCAGATGAGGATTTGGTGTGTGTGTGTGCGTGTGTATGTTAGTGTTAGTGATGACGCCGCCTAACGCCATGTCTGAGAGCAAACGTCGACACCCTGAATCATGGAACACGGGCGGCTTTCTGTCTGGGTGGTGGCACCTTTACTGTAAATTACCCCTTGTCTTCGAGCTAGGGAGTGGTGGAAGTGGTGGGAGTGGAGGGCAAAGATGGGGCCAATGTTGCGTCGAGGGAGATGATTGTGGCCAACTCTGAAGCTGAAGATCATTGGATCTATCACATCTGGGGACAAGAACCTGTCTATATTTTGAAAGGATTGCCATCCCGTCATAACGACGCCCGTGCTTGCGCTTGTGTGGGCGGTGATGCCTTTGATCGTCGAAATCAATTGCTTGCGTAGCTGGTTTTGAAAGATTTGGTTCCACGCAAGAATACATGCACAATCATTACAGGAAACATCCATTCAAAACTCCTTTCTTAGAAAGTCAGTCCAGTGCTTTTGTAGGGGGCCAACGAACCCACTTTGCGATGCATTAGTTCACCAATTGCTTTGCAGGTCCGAGCCGACCCCATCTTCGGGCGTAGCCTTTCCTTCCTCCTTGTCACCCCAGGCAAGGTACAGTAAAGAATAGACAGGCAGGTACAATTTGTTGCTAGCAGTTGCTACAGGGTGCTTTGGTCCAGGCCTTCTGGTGGACATCTGCGTGTATCATGCTCCCAAGTCAGTGCTCGAGGCAGAGCTCCCCATGCAACCAGCTCCTGGGTATCTATCAAGACTCGCTAACTCGTGCACTTAGCAAAACTGAATGGCATCTACAGTAGGGGTAGGAATCAAGGAATCAAGGATCCCCTGAAGCACAATAATAAACATTTGGTCAACTATCAGTTGTCTGCTTGATATTAATGCTTGTGACATGTCCATGTTGGTGTTGCTTCATAGCTGGAACCTTCCTAGGTACCTTCCTAGTCTAAACCGTCCAATCCCCTTCTTCTCCGCCCACCATAACTGACAAGGAGGGTACGAGCCTACCTGTACTGTACCTACCGTACTCTATCCCACCACACCCCGTCCGTCTGGTACATGAACCTCCACATCTATCATCTTCTTGCCCACGCTCTCTCTCCTCCCCTATCACTATCACAACCATCCACCTTTCTCTCTCTTCACATTGCCAGGAGTTGGATTCTTTCCATCTATCTAGGCTTTCTCTTCTCGTCTTCTCATCATCTGCCTCTTCATCGCCGTATTTCCAATCACGCTCCTTGGCCCTGCGCAAGCTCGTCAACCCTCCTTTTGGACATCCATCGTCCCGCCGTGCCATCGTCACTAAACATCGCCATCTCGCCTCATTCGCCGCTCGTCGTCAACTGGTCAACGACACTCATCTCGCCGTCCGACTTCGGCCACCGCAAAGCTTTCGAATAGGATTCAAGCTTTTTGCATCAAAAAAATTATTCGATCCCGAGCCTTGGGCCTTCGAAACCTACAATCAAGCTACTCTTGCCTCTTGACTGCCCATCATGGAGCAGCAACAGCAACCCCCGCAGCAGGGACAACAACCTCCCCAGCAGCCCCAGGTTGGCGGCGTCCCTGGTCCTGCTGGACGTCGACTGCACATTGCCCATCGTCGCAGTCCCTCCGAGTTGACACCTTTAATGAGCATGTTTGCCAATCCTGGAAGTAAGTTGTCCAACTCCTATTCCCATCTCATCATCCCGTATAATCCTATAATCGGTAGAATCACTGAGAGCCTTGTCTACCGACGGGGTTCGCCATCTACGGTGATCCATGATGTAGTCCACGATCGAAATCACGATTTGAAGCATTGTATCAATGAAAACTCTGGGCTAACGTATTTGTGTAACAGTGGAACAACTTGCCATCCAGCAGCAGATCGAGCTCTTGCAGCAGCAACAGCAGCAGATCCAAGCTACCCATCAGCAATATGTCAACATGGGCATGATGCCACCTGGACAGCCTCTTGGCCCCGGTGGCTCGTTCAATCCCTTGCAACCCATGCCCAACATGCAGCAAGCTGCCTTCCAGTTCCCTAATCAGGTACCTCAGCAGAACTTGGCTCCTCCTACCCAGCCAATGTCACATCGCCGTAATCAGTCGGCACTCCCCAACATGGGCATGGGTCCTCCCCCCGCTCCCTCTGCTGGTGCCTCGGGTTCTACCTTTGGAAACTTTGAAGCACCCGGAGCTCAGCCTCGCGACAATGCCGGTGCCGGTCGAGGTGGCCGTGGAGGAGGCTCTGGTGGAGGCCACCAGAGACGACACTCTCTAGCCTTGGCCGATGCGAAAAAGGCCGCTGAAATTGCCCAACAGAAACGTACTACAACCGGTTTCTCTTTCCCCGCTTCCCCCGCCGACAAGCCTGACGAGGAGAATAAGACCGCTGCCCAGCCTGCCGCCGATGCTCCCGTTGCCCAAGGTTCAAACCGTGGTGGGCGCGGTGGTCATGGCCGCAGCCAGAGCATGGCTGTCAACGGTCGCGGTGGAGCTGGCCGTGGCTTCAACGCCGATTCCAACAACGATTTCCAGCGTCGTGGAAGCGGACATGCCCGAACTGGATCTCGTAACTTTGAGGGTAACTGGCGTACGCAGAATCAAGGCCAGGACCAGCCTGGCACTGCTGGACAAGGCCAAGGTTTCCAGCCCGGTCACCGATCCCGCGCCTCCATGAATCAGTCCGTCTCCAACGTTGGTGCCTTCCAATACAACCCCAACCAGCCCCAGGTCATGCAGATGCCCAACCAGATGATGATGCCCCAGATGTATGGGCAGCAGCTGAACCCCATGCAGCTGAACCAGTTGCAGGCTCTGCAGGCTGCTCAGCTCAATGGCCAGCAGTTCATGGGTCTCCAGGGCTCTCAGCACGCTGGACAGAACCAGCAGCAACAGCGCAAGACTCTTTTCACCCCCTACCTCCCTCAAGCCTCACTTCCTGCTCTTTTGGGCGATGGCCAGCTCGTCTCGGGTATTCTTCGCGTTAACAAGAAGAACCGAAGCGATGCCTACGTTACTACTCAAGATGGTCTCCTTGATGCCGACATCTTCATTTGCGGTAGCAAGGACCGAAACCGTGCTCTCGAGGGCGACCTGGTTGCCGTCGAACTTCTTGACGTCGATGAAGTCTGGGGCCAGAAGCGCGAGAAGGAAGAAAAGAAGAAGCGCAAGGATATAACTGATACCCGAAGCGGCTCTAACAACCAGACCAACCAGGGCTCTGGAAACAACAATGATTCGGCTCCCGCTGAGGGAGGTATTCGCCGCCGTGGCAGTCTCCGCCAGCGCCCTACCCAGAAGAAGAACGACGATGTTGAAGTCGAGGGCCAGAGTCTCCTCCTTGTTGAAGAGGAGGAGATCAACGATGAGCAGAAGCCTCTCTACGCTGGTCACGTTGTTGCCGTTATCGAACGTGTTGCTGGACAGATGTTCTCGGGCACTCTTGGCCTGCTCCGACCCAGCACTCAAGTGACCAAGGAGAAGCAGGAGGCAGAGAGAGCTGCTCGTGAGGGTAACAACTCCCGCCATAACGACAACCGACAGGAGAAGCCCAAGATTGTCTGGTTCAAGCCTACGGATAAGCGAGTTCCCCTCATTGCCATCCCTACTGAGCAGGCCCCTAGAGACTTTGTCGAGAAACACCAAGATTATGCGGATAGAATTTTTGTGGCTTGCATAAAGCGCTGGCCCATTACTTCGCTGCATCCTTTCGGAACCCTCGTCGAGCAGTTGGGTCGCATGGGTGACCTTAAGGTTGAAACCGATGCTCTTCTGCGAGACAACAACTTCTCCTCTGACGAGTTTTCCGATGCTGTCCTTCGCAGCGTCGGTCTCCAGGACTGGTCTCTTGAGAAGGAGGAAGAGGCTTCCCTTGCTGAGCGTCGCGACTACCGCGAAGAAAAGGCCTTCACCATTGATTACAATGGCGGTGCTGAGCTTGGCAACGCGGTTCATGTCAAGAACCGCCCTGACGGCAAGATTGATATTGGTATTCACGTTCCTGATATTGCTCACTTTGTCAAGTCGAACTCGTTGGTCGATCGTGAGGCCAAGAAGCGGGGCACTGCAGTCCAGCTCAAGAACCGTTTCTGCGTCCTGCTGCCTCCCAAGCTGTCAAACGAGGTCTGCTCGTTGACCCCCGATGATGAGCGCCTCGCTGTCTCTGTCGTCTTCAGTGTCAACCCCCACAATGGTTCTGTGTCTGAAGGTGACAGCTGGGTCGGCAAGTCTATTGTCAAGAGCAGTGGCAAGGTTTCCCTACAGGACATGGACGAGGCCATCACCAACCCATCGAACTATGCCAATCCGGCTGTTCCCGTCAACACCATCCAAATCCTTAACGCCGTGGCGCAGAAGTTCCGTGAGGCCCGTCTTGGTGCTGGCGGTGAACCTATCGCCCCCCTTCGTCTCCTCCAGCAGCTCGACGATGAGAACAATCCTGTCCAGGACAACCTGTTCGACTCCACCCCAGCTTTGGAGCTTGTGGAGGAGCTTATGCACAAGGCCAACGCCTACGTGGCCCAGCGCCTCGCCGAGGGACTTCCTGAAAAGGCCCTCCTCCGCCGCCAGGCTCCTCCCAACCCGCGACGTCTTCAGACGTTTGTCGACCGCATGACCGCCCTGGGCTACGAGATCGACTCTACTGGCAGCGGTGTGCTCCAGAACAGTCTCTTCAAGGTTGACGATGCCGACCTGCGCAAGGGCATGGAGACCCTACTGGTGAAGTCGATGCCTCGTGCCAAGTACTTTATTGCCGGCAAGACGGGCAAGCACTTGTGGCCTCACTACTCTCTGAACCTCCCCTTGTACACGCACTTTACCAGCCCCACACGCCGCTACGCCGACATTCTCGTCCACCGCCAGCTCGAGTCTGTCCTGTCTGAGGGTAAGATCGAGTTCACGGATGACTTGGAGAGCCTGGTCAAGACGGTCGAGACTTGCAATACCAAGAAGGAGTCTGCCCAGAATGCCCAAGAGCAGAGCATCCACATTGAGACATGCCGTACTATGGACAAGAAGCGCCAGGAAGCCAATGGCGACCTGGTCAGCGAGGGTATCGTGCTGTGCGTGTATGAGTCGGCCTTTGATGTCCTCATCCCCGAGTGGGGTTTTGAGAAGCGTGTGCACTGCGATCAGCTGCCCTTGAAGAAGGCCGAGTTCCGCAAGGAGAAGCGGGTGCTCGAGCTCTACTGGGAGAAGGGCGTGCCCAGCTCTGCCTTTGTTCCTGAAGATGAACGACCCAAGGCTGCTGCGTCCATGCGAGCCTCGAACGCTCTGGCGGCACGACGTCAGGCCGAGGACGCTGAGCGTCAGCGAAAGGAGCGTGAGGAGGCTGCCCGCAAGCAGACCGACACTGGATTGATCTCTACAGACGACGTGGATGCGCTCTTCGACGATGACGACGACAACACGTCGGACGTGACAGAGGCCATGGCGGGAGCGTCATTGGCTGAGCGTCCCACGCAAAGTGTGCCTGGATCGCCTGCTCGATCATCCTCCAACGCGGGCGGCCTCCACCGCACCCGATCTGACTCGAAGGTTCCTGTCGGAGAAGCTGCCGAGACTCGTCTCAGCAACAAGGAGAAGTACCTGAAGTTCTTCACTCTGCGTGAGGAGAACGGTGATTACATCCAGGATGTGACTGAGATGACGAGGATACCCGTCATTCTGAAGACGGATCTGAGCAAGAGCCCACCGTAAGTGTTGATTGAAATTTCAGTATGGATGATTGGACAGATGAGTGCTAACAGAGTTTGCAGATGCTTGACCATCAGATCTCTCAACCCATATGCCCTGTAAACATGTCAATCGGTTCTGATGAGCCGTTTGGGTGGGCATGGGAATACTGAACCGAAGCAAGGCAAGGAGAAGGAAGAATGTACAGAAAGCTTTAATTATACTCATCACTGGTGACAAGGATGATGTGTATGAGTGAGCAATATTATATGAAGACTATCTATCTATATGGGAAAATGAGAGATGGGAATGCATTAGTGTGGAAGCATTGCAGGGAGCGGGGACTGAAGATTAAAAAAGGATCGTTGTGGTATCGTAAGGTAGTCGAGGTAAAGAATTTGGTAGCTGAGATGAGGGCAGAGACAGAGACAGGCGAAGTGGTGGAAGAGTGGGAAGGGAAACAAAGTGATTGTTTTGTGTTTTTGAGCGCGAGTCAAGATTTCTATCTCTTGCAAGGTTCCGTTCCACCAGTGAATTGTGCATGCAGCATGTAGTTTATTTAACATTTAACAGTGAGGCTGAATGTACGTGCATATGTAGGTGTAGATTACTAGTATTTGTGTTGTGTTAGTGTGATGTTTTCTGAAACACGACATCTTCACGGCATCGATTTAAGTTGACATCCGATGATGATCAAGTCAATGTAGCCGTAGCCGCCGATGTATGCATATTGCATACTAACGTTACATACTAATTAATTGGTATAGTAGTTGGAAATCGGGTATAGACGATATACCATCACATCTGAATCTTAAACCCCGGGATCGCTATGAACCGAAAAGAAGAAAAGATGCACTACGGTACTACAGTACTGCCAATAGAGTTGAGCTTCGGTTAGCCGTAAACGAGAAATCCTTGAGCATGGGATGTAACGCTGCTTAAGTTTCTTTGGGGGTTGGAGGTATCAAGGTGTATCAGACATGTTTCGCCCTGAATGCGGAGGTTTACCAAGCCGAACAGGGATACCTTAAACTACCCATCTATAGGCTTAAATCTCGACACTTTTTAACTTTGACATATAGCCAGCCACCGGCACTATGCTAATAAGTGTTTGACGTTATACTACTAGGTTTCCTCCTAAGCGGCTTGCTAGTTCAGAAAGATGTTCGTCCGGAATCCCGCTCGGATGGTGTTTCATCCCAAGGAAAGGGGAGGAGAGGTTGTAGATGAGATCTCTATCACTCTCTGTCGGCAAAGGGGGGGGAGGAAAGGAAAGGAAAATACATGGGTAAGGGCGGATGAATTAAAGACAGTAGGAGGTGGGGAGAATATGTGTGTGGTTTAGACTAGGAGGTGTTTGGAGGTAAACGGATGAGGGTGAAGCCGTAGAGAGGAGTGTTACAGGTTGTAAGCCAACTTCAGCCCCGAAGAATGTTGATGATTGATTCTTTCATGACAAGTATAACTAGGAATCCATTTTCATCTCTTCTTTTTCTTTCCCTTCCCCTTTCTCTTATCTCTTCATTCCTTTCTTCAAGACTCAAGTCTTCCCCCTTTTTTGAAACAAATAGAAAAAAGCGCTGGCCTGCTTTATTATACCCACCCATCCTGTCGTTCACATCCTATCCTTCACTTTTTTTTTGCTTCACTTTATACCCTCTATAGGTTTTTTTTACTACCTCTTAAACAACCTATTATTTTAATTAATCATCTCGTTGGCTGGCCCTTCCTCTCCTTTTCTTACTTCAACCTTATCAGACACTTATTCAAGATACCCCCCAAAACAAAGCCAACAAGATGCCTTGTCTCAAGAACATTGGTATTGCTCTCCTAGCGGCAACAACAGCTTCTGCCTTGCCTTCAGCTCAGAGACTTACTGATCGCCAACTTCACTACAACGATATGTCCAAGAGACAGAATGAAGCTGCTGCGGCTATGGGTCTTACCGACTTGGACATTCTTCAATTGTATGTATTAAAATCCGCCTTTCTCAACATCTTGTAACCAGTATACTAACTTCTTGTCAGCGCTCTCACTCTTGAGCATCTAGAAGAGACCTTCTACCGTGAGGCCTTCTTGACCATCTCCGATGAAGCCTTCACACCACTTGGTTTCTCCGCCCAGACCCTCAGCAACCTCAAGGAGATCGGTAAAACAGAGGCGGCTCACGTCGTTCTCCTCCAGAGCGCCCTCGCCGGTGCTGGCTTCACCCCCGTCGATGCGTGCACCTACGACTTCCAGGGCGCCACAGCCGACCCAACCCTCATGGTCGCCACCGCCGCCATTCTCGAGAGCGTCGGCGTGAGCGCCTATCTCGGTGCCGCCCCCCTGCTATCCGACCCTGGAATTCTCGGAACGGCTGGTGCTATTCTCACGGTCGAGGCGAGACATCAGACCGCCATCCGAGTCTTTGCCCAGCAGCAAGCCGTGCCCCAACCCCTCGACACACCTCTCGGCCCCCGAGCCGTCTTCTCCCTTGCCGCTCCCTTCATTAAGGAATGTCCCGAGGGATCCAACCTCAAAGTCGAGGCCTTCCCCGCCATCGCCATGCCCGAGGGTCAGGCCGCTGCTGTCGGCGCTAATATCAAGATCACCTCCGACGCAGCATCCGGTGCCACTCACTGTGCCTTTACATCCGGCGGTATTCTACCCGGTGGAACCAAATTCACACCATTTACCGAAGCCGAGGGTTGTCTTGTGCCTGACGAGGCTGTTGGAGTCACCTATGTTTCCTTGACGAATGCCGGTCCCATAGAAGGTGTCATGACGGATGATATTGTTGTAGGAGGACCTATGGTGTTGACCATCTCATAAGGAGTTCCCCAGACCTAGATGGATATGAGTTAGATTAGACAAACAAGTCAGGTTAATGATAATTTCTTTGAATAATGAACTCATGCTCAACAACTTGGGGTCATAGAGACAGACTCACCTTACCGCAACAACAACCTATAGTAAATGGTCCCATCAATCAATCTGGTTAGCACAACCGAAACATAGCAGGAAACCAAGTACATGTAACTATTTTGCTTTATTTTTCCCCCCCTTCATCTTCATTTTCTTCATCAAGATAGTATACATGCTGCACATCAGAACCACTGCAAGACTCCCCCGTGTCTTCCTGACTTCGGCCATCCAACCCCTGTGGCCATCACACTTCGGGGCTCGTCGGGCTGTCGAGGGGTTTTGCACTCCTGGTGTTTGCAAGACTATGTTCCCCAAGCTCTAGCGCTCAGGCACCATTGACACTCGTTGATGACTTGTGTCAAATACTGCCGCTGGTCCGAGGGAACCCCCTCCGAACCTCCTGTCACTTTTTGCCGTCCTTCTGCAACGCCGCGGAACCCATCAGGTAAAGGGGTATCTGATGGACTCCATGCATAATAAATACTGCTGTTGCTCTTTACTCATGTCCTTTCTCGCCTGTATCGAAATCGCTTCCGTAAACATGCCGCCATCTCACATTAGAAAGGCCTGGCGCTCATGTACTCCGATGCCTTGGCCCACGCCGTCCTGTCCGCATCAGCCAGCTCGTCGGCTCCCAGCAGCTGCACACCCTTGTTAAGAGCATCCACAAAATCCCACACAAGCTCAAAATCGTCGCTCAGAGCTTCCGCAAAGGGCACAAACGTCTTGGGGAAATCTTGTAGGCGCTTGGCCCTTGCCTCCTTATCATCACCTGCTTCATCATCGTCAAAGAATGTCCTCACAGCAATTCCAAGGCCAATATCGGGCTCGCTCAAGAAAGGAAGCCTAGACGAGGTTAGCATCTAAACACAACTGCTCTTGCGTCATATCACTTACTTTTGGCTGATCTCAAGCTGATCGTCTCGTTCGCGCTTAGACTGGGCATACATGAACATTGACGCAACAATAGCTTCGATGAGATCACGGTCCGCCTCACGAACTGTCGACGACAACGATCGGAACGCCAGCAGACTCTTGTTGAGGGGACCCGTGTATCCATATGTCTGGTGTCGCAACTTCAACAGAGTGGCGGCCTCGCTAATCAACTGCAAGCTTGCCTTCTCATCGTCAGTGCCCTTACGGGGTAGCCCTGGTAGACCCTGGGCGTGTTTTCCATTGAAGAGCCCCAGTCGAATAAGCTCAAATGCCAGCAGAGCTGCTTCATTGATACCGGGCACCTCGGCATGCTTTTCATCCAGCTCCTGCAGGGCCAACAGTGTCGTCGCCAGGGCATTGCCCCATTTCGTCAGATTGTGCTGGTCATCCGTGTATCCCCTGAGATGGAGGAATCGCCAGATAGTCACTGACACCACCATACCGGTGCTATCAATACCCCTGATAATCTTCTCCTTGGGGAATGTGGTCTTGGCAAAATCGGGGTTGGCCAGCGTGATGACCTCGAACGCAACTGATGTAGCAAAGTCTTCAGGGTAAAAGCTGCTGATGTCTGAGGGCTTCACTTCCCAGCTAGCTGCACGCTGCGAGGGTGGTGGCTGCAAGGATCGGTGGTTGATGACATACGAGAACTTGGGATCGTACCAGACCCGCATCTTGATGTTCTTGTGTTGGATTCCGCGGTGGAGTCGTGGGATTAGTAGAGCAAAGGCTTGCTCCTTGATGGGGATTATCTGTTTTGTCACCAGGTTCTTGTACTGCTCTGACACAACTCCATCCAGCGTCGGCTGTACCAAGACCTGGCCATGTGTGATGTTACTAAGGAGACGGGATCCGATCAAGCCCGTGTTGAGATAATGAAAGAGCTCGGCGGGAAGCTGTAGGCCAAGGTACTCGTGGTTGTCGCTGGTAAGGCGCTCAAAGTCGTTAACGCGGATCTCACCGCTCTCGGCAATGTATACAAAGTGGTTCACCACCATTCTTGCCTTGTGATACTTGTCAAGCCAGTTAGGGTCTTTGCTTTGCAGAATGTCGTTAAAACTCGCGCATGCAGTGGCGACGCTGTTCTCCGAGGTTCTCAACAGGTTCGCAGCGGTTGAGATGTTGTAGTGCGAGTACATGGAGTTTTCCAGAAGCGCAGGAAAGGGAGGTAGAAAAGAGGTACCAGACATGAGGAAGGAATCGATGAATCTGGGTTCGCTGGCAGTGGGTGTCAGACTTCGCATAATCTTCTTCTTGGAGATGGCCGTAACAGTCTTGCCCTCCCAGTCAAAGCTGCGAATGACCGAGTCCTTGACAGGATAGAGCAAGAGCTCTTGAGATCCCATGACGCCGGAGCATTGGTCCGAATCAATCATCTCAAAGTAAGCGAGCTATAGTAAGTCAGAAACGAGGTCTTGTAGCCTTGAGCCAGCGGATAGCACTCACCTGCGCACAAGCAGTGTAAGGGGCAACCAAGAAGTGAAGACCTCGGCTCTTGATGATCTTTTGAAGCAATGGATAAAGATTCTGAAGGCGAAAGGCGCCTGTGCCATGGTTAGACGAACAGCTTGATAGATGCGGTACAGTCCACCGTACCTGGGTTGGCCCCGAAGGTGTTCACTGCTTCTTCGGCAGCTGTCTGAGAGTAGAGGTTCCAGGCCTCGTCGGTCTTTTTGTTGGCCTTGAGACCGCGATCCAAAGTTACATCATCCTGACCAGTAACCGACTGGCCGTCGAAGACGAAAAAAGGGATGACATGGTTCTTCTCCCAGAGGTCAAGGTCACCATTAATATGAGCTTCGATTCCGGTAAGACCGCCTAAAGCAGGCAAGAGAGGTTCGTGAGCGGGAGGGTTGTCAAGAAGCTGGCCGAGATAGTAGCTCGCATCAACGGCAATGGCGCATTGCTCGAGCTCGGAAAGATCGTGCGTGCTATATCGCAAAGTCAGCGCATGAGCTTAAGCGTAGATTGAGATGGCGCATACGAAGCCTGGTCATTAATCCAGGAATCCTCGACAAGGACTAAAGACTCATTCAGTTAGCGCATCATGAAATGTTATATGGGCCGTTGCCGGTGACGGAGAGTGTGTTGCAGTCAAATTGGAGTCCTAGATAATAGATGTGTATCGGCAGAGGCAACGATTCAAGAAGCAAGTCAACAGCGACCAGAGCTAGGATCGAAACACATGACCACTTCTGCAAGCATGGAGCAGAGATATCATAGCTACTTGCATCATGACGCATGCCAAAATGGAGCATGCTGCGCATCGAGTGCAACAAATGACTCCAGGTGAGTCAAGTGACTCCAGGTCCAACCGGTGCAGTAACGTCAAAAATAAAACATTCAGAAACCAACTCACATGGCATCTCGAGAAGAGCTCGCAGCGGTTTCAACGCTCTGAAACTTTATAGAAACCGGGGGGAAGATTTCGAGGTGGTGGTGGAGGTCAAGGCAGGCCAGTATCGTTGACGAGATTCGAGGGTTCAAAAAGGGAGTCGCAAATGTTCGCAGCGTTGACGACGTTTGTAAGATTGTTGGCGGGGTCGAAAGAAACAGTCACGCAGTTTAGCTGGCGAGAGAACGGTACAGCTCCAGAAGGAGGGACGAGCAAAAGGAGGAAGGCGGGGAGGGCACGAGGAGCTTTTTGGTGAGCGGTCGATGGGGAGCGAGCGCGGAGGTCGAGATAGAAGGCGGAGATGGAGGTAGAGAAGAAGTAGATGGAGAATAAAGGGGGGAAGAAAAGGTGGATTGAGGATATCTCCTCTTTGTCGTCTCTCAAAGTAATTTGAGGGTTTGGAGTTTGGGCTTTCCAGGTTCAACGTTTGAAGAACCTCCCGAGTTATGGGACGTGGACACTACGACGGGAAAGTTTGGCGAGCTACCGGCACGGTACATGCACCATCTCTCGCAGCTACTAAGGTGAAGGTGGGTAGGGACTTTCGACTTTGACCTGTGTGCCAGGTTGTGCCTGCCTGACAGCCTATAGGTACCTTTCCCGTCGACCTGCCCACCAGAAAGTTAAAACAGGCGGGAAGGAGTCATAAAAGACTGACGCACTTTTGTTCTGTTTCGTGGTTGGTCATGTCCAAGTTATTATGGCACCTCTAAAATGTGACACCCAACGACAGACGGGAAGGCCCAGCTGGACTTCATTCTTTGTGTGTGAAGAGGAAAGAGCCTCAGTGATCCGCAAGCCCTTCATGTCTGTGGCTGGCGAGAATGTGTGGCTGTGCAATCACGAACATCCGGCCCTTTGGCATGAATTGATGAATTCAACCAGTCTTTTGTCATTAAAATAAATTTCGATTTTAAGAATTGGATCATAGAGGCGGATTCGCGTTGAGTTCTGGGAGGGAAAATAACTGAAAATGTGTAAAATAGTACAAAAGTCAATCTGAGAGAGGATCTACCGGCCAAGAAATCGTTATCAAGACTCAACACCAACTGATTATCTACATCCCCCACCTTTGGCTACCTCCTACACACCTTGACTATAACACATCATCTCTGCATTTACTTGCATTTGTATGAGAATCGCATGTCTCTTCGAGCAACAGAATGTCTCATACCGCAAGAATTCCCATAATTGACATCTCTGCTCCTGATGTTGACCAGAAAGACATTGCTCAGCAACTCGTCAATGCCGCTGAGGAACATGGCTTCATCTACATCAGAAATCTAGGCCGTGACATTTCAGCTAGTGATGTCGACGGATGCTTCGATCTTGTAAGTCTGGTACTTTCGTCGTGAAAATAACGACCCTGACAGCATAGTAGTCTAAGAAAGTCTTTGACTGCCCTATTGAAGAGAAGCAGAGATGTACCATTCAGACCAATAACCGAGGATGGTCAGGAATGCATTCTGAAACCCTGGATCCCAAGAATCAAAAAGTATGCTTTACTATCCACTACCTAGTTTTGTGATTCGACTAACCTTTGTTCTAGATTGGTGACTTCAAAGAGTAACGCCAAACCAGGCAGCACCCATCACGAAGTATATTCATCTAACTACTGTAATAGAGCCTTCAACTTTGGCGAGTTTCTCAATGGAAAAGCCCAGCAGCCACTACCAACAGATATTCTTCCTTACGAATCTCAAATCAGTGCCTTTGAAGACTCATGCCACAATCTCTGCATGAAGCTTCTATACCTACTTGGTCTAGGCCTCGGTGTATGTCATTCAGCATTCGCAACTAAACTCATGCTCATCATCCCAGGTCGACGATTTCTTCTCCTCAGCTCACAACACCGAAAAGGGAGCTTCCAGTTCCATCCTCCGTCTACTTCGCTACCCACCACCCTCAGCGACTACTCACTCTGCTGCTGATGTACGAGCTGGTGCTCATTCCGATTACGGCTCCATTACGCTCCTCTTCCGTCTTCGTGGCCAGGCCGGCCTTGAGCTCCTCACCAAAGAAAACGTCTGGGCTCCCGTGCCTGTCTCTCCACCTGGCACGGAAAACGACCCCAGTCCCCCTATTCTCATCAACATCGGTGATTTACTCTCCTACTGGACAAACGGTCTCTTCCGAAGCACTCTGCACCGTGTTGTCTTTCCTACGGAAGGGAGCGCAGGTGTTGAAGGAGAAACAAGCCAGGGTCCTCGCTACTCGATTGCGTATTTCTGCCACCCTGTAGGATCAGTGGCTCTTGAGCCTGTTCCTAGTGATCGGGTGAAGAACTATGTCAGGTCAGGGGAAGATTCTAGTGCGAATCCATATGCAGAGAGCAAGGTTATGACGGCCGATGAACATTTGTTTATGCGCCTCAAGGACAGCTACGGCGATTTGTATGATAAAAAATCCTAAGACAGGGGACTAAGTATGGACTTGTCTCTTAGTACACGAAGCTTGTTGACTCCTCTTACGATCATGCCTCAAACTATGGCCCGGAGCACACTCCCGAGACCAATTGTGACTGTTGATCCACGACGACGTTCGTAAAACGCACCCTCATTGAATATTATTCGACAATCCGTCGTCCGTCGTTTAAACAACGCCAACGTACCATCGTCGCCATGGATCATGGAATCCATCAAAGTACTTAGGATAAACCTCGTCGTCCTCCATGATTGCAAGAATCTTAAGAAGACGCCAATCGTAAACACTGATGAACCCACGAAGCTCTGATGGCACATCTCGCTTCATGTCGTTGATCCCCTTGACAAGATGCCTGGTTTTTTCGCGTTCCTGAGCATCGACAAGCAGAATGGCATCGCAGCCCATCTTGCCCTCCTTGAGAGAGAAAGCCTTGTCGTCCTTGACCCATTTGTCCAGGTTGGTGACAGGATCGGTTATTCCGTGATCTTTGAGAAGAACATCAGCCTCTTCGAATTCCTCCACTAGATCTGGCTGGATCATCACAACCATGCGAGCGAGTTTGCATCCGATGCCTTTGAAGCGGCATCCGGTGCGAGCGAGGCCACCGCCTTCTCCCAGTTCTTTGGCCAGCGATTTAAGGCGTTCAGTAGTCACATCATCCTCACTGGAGGCCATGATGGCGACGGTGCTCTGTTGTTCTTGGGGCGACGATCTAATTGGTTGACAAGCTAGTTGATTGCCGGTTTCTTTGACTTTGAAATGCGTCTTGGGCGAGGTTGTGAGGTCAATAATCTCGATATGATCATTTGAAGAAGAGAAGGTAGAGGTAACAGCGGGCTGTGAGTTGCCATCTATGTGTATCAAAGGTTTACACGTTTGTACCGGGGGGCAATATTCTATTGTCTGTGTAGCTGTTTGCAAGATAGTCCGTTCGGTCTTGGGCCGTTTACTTGGCAACAACAAATCTGATAAAGGCAGTAAGTGTTTGTTGCTGGGATATGTCTTTATTCGAGATGCCTCTAGGGGTGGCTGTGTTGATGAGGTTGAGACTCTGGCAGGTGGACCCATTACCGATAGCTTCTGAATAGGAGCCCGTTGGGATGACAAACTTGTTTGGACCATCGGGTGCCTATTGGCAAGGGGTGACGTTGGAGACCTTGAGATTTCAGAGCTCTGGGTAGATTTTCGGGGTGAGGGAGTTGGCATCGTTGTCACAGTGAGCTGGCTTGCAGCATCGACAGCAATGCCGCGAGGGTCAGCTGCCTCCAGTTTTGCTATCCATTCAAGATTCTCCTGGCTATCTTCGAACTCTTGTGCTGTTGTAGCATCCTTAGCCATGGATTGAAGCTCTCTGAAAGAGACAGTATCGGTGAAGTCACGATCGAAGTGAACCTTTGTCGCCGAAGGGAATCGCAAACTCCAGAACCCAGTATTTCCCACTTTGTCGAAACTGAAGCATTTCAAGTCAAATACGAGAGGATTCGTGAACACGACTGACATGGGTATACCGAGATCAACCCCAAGTGCATGCTTATAGCCCAAAGATTCGTTAACTGCAGGGGTAACAGGCTTGGGGTTGGCATAGGTAACCAGCTCTTTTAGCATGGTTTCGTTGAGCTCTAGAACGTTGACGATTGTGAACTCGGGCTTGACACCCCATTGCTTAACTTCTGTCTTGTTGTCGAGGCACCCGATATAGAAATGGGTCCATTTGAGACCAGGTACGCGGTAAGTCTTTGCCTTTGCTGAATCGTACCGGGCCCCGATCACGGCGAAGTCTCCCACATCGCCAAACTTTCCAATGTATTCCTTCTTTAGTTTAATGCAGCAGCTCGAAAACTTTCGGCGTTGTTCCTTGAAGTCGAAGTATGGCTCGTCCGGTTTTAAGACCAGACCTTCTTTCTTTGCAAGAATACTCAAGGCGAAGAGTTTTCGTAGATCAGATGCACCCAGACTTTGGGAAAAGTCGATGACTTGACGAGGGACGAGTTCGGCCCAGCCTTTGCGGCATCTGACAATTTCAGAGAGAATCTTGAATCTCTCCGAGTGTTTCAAGCCTATTAGTGATTGTTCATCCAATAGTATGATGTCGTAGTATATAATCATTAAGTGTTCGCATGGCCCAGGTCTAGAAAGTCAGCGTTAAGAAATGCTAGTATCATTGGGTAACTGACGGGGAGTCCTGCTCGGCATTTATAAAAACACCTCGTCTTTTCACATGCTTTCTGATATTATGAAATGGAAGTAGCTTTTGCAACTCGTGAATGTCAGTCTTGACATTTGAAGCGGTCTACAGATTTGATCAACTTACTTTATCGTCATAGGAAACCAGCTCTCCTTCTAGTATACACGCCTTCTTAATTTTGGTATCTTCGCAACCAATTCCGAGCGATTCAAGTATAGTCCTATTTTGTTCAGTCATCAAGACACCAAGAGAGATATGTTGTACTCACCCGTGAAGAGCTTTTCGATCTTCGGTACTGTCCTTTCCACTTTTTGAGAAGATTTGGATGGGCCGGTTTGGCTTGCTGAGATCGATGTGGATCTGACAGTATTCACCGTCTATCTTGTCTTCTACACTCATGCGACCATGGCTCATATCTAGACAATGCTTTATACTCCGCCCCTTGACCCAAGACTGTCTCCCAACTTTGACACCAAGGTGAGGTTTGACTGACTTGATCATCTCCTCCCGGGGTAGTTTGCGTGCGGCATTAGGCAGTAATTTAGTTCTGAGGACCTGAGCGGTGCTGATGGCCAGGGTGAAATCATCATGAATCTTCAGAATGCAGGGTAAGACCGGGTCACAGAGGCTATATATGAGATGAGGATCTAGAATCATTGGCTGGTAATTCTTGAGAATGAGCCTAGTAAACCATTTGGCTTCAATTGCACTCAGACGGCGATAAGTACATTCCAACTCTTCCCAACTTGTTGTGTTTGAGCTGGTATATGAGGCACGAACTGATGTTGAACTCCATCTGACTCTGGCTGCAACTGAGTGTAGAAGTTGATCGATATCCTCGACAGTGATGGCATTGTTTGGGCAATACCCAGGACTTGGCTGTGTGATGGTTAGATGTGGTGTGATGACGAGTGTGGTTGGCTGTACTTACAGTGGCCGTAAGGATGCGAGCGACGCAATCCGCCAGATCAAAATTATGCCCTGGCTGACGATGGAGACATAGCTCTGCAATGCGTGAAGATCCGAGAAAGTATGCCCGTCCTATTGCCTTCTCTAAGGAGGGTACTTGGATGCCATATACTCTATCCGTTCTTTTCTCAGGCAACAAGGTTGACAGAAGCGCTGCGAGATTGGTATCATAGGCGTTAAGGCGACCGCGATGACGGGTGAACCAGCTTTTGACGACTTGTTCATGGTCTTGTCGAGATTCAGAGAGTCTATAAGCCGATTCGAGCAAATCGCAGACCAGGGCAAAAGAGAGCGGCATTTCGCGAGGCAATCATACGGCCATCGTTTCACCTTTAAGCGTGCCGTTATTGATTGCTAGTTCTGAGGTCGAGACATGGTCATGCTTCAAGAAGACACCTCAAGAGCACGGGCAATGATCATTTGGGACTCTCGGGAGGAGTGGATAAAGAAAGAGCATTTCAAGATCGCGACCCCTCCTTTCGCTAAGCACTGCCCAATGCAGGTTTAAAGCTTCGTCACGCAGCGATTCGTTCAACGAATAAAGAAGTCGCGTGCATGGATAGTTCATTCCAACTTTCTCCTCGCGTGTGTGACAGGAAGTCACATGATGATTTATTCTTTGTGAATATCTAATTTGGTGGGTAAGAGGGAATACCATGAAAACCCAGCAGCTTCGCCATAGATGAAGGCTCGGATATTTTATCTCCTCAGATAAGTACCTATTAAGAAGAGGGTAAACCAAGGCCCAAACTACCTATGAGGCCTTAAGACTTTACTTCCCCTATAAAAGGAGCATGTTTGCTGTGGTATCTATGAGGAAAGACAACCTACTATGTACAACAAAGGGAAGAGCCAGTGTAGGCTTCACGTGTCGATACTCGTGACGTGATTTCTGAAACAACTCTGCATGATCCATTCGCTACTAATTTCGTCCGGAAATTGGGGTCGACCCGTCGCTCTCCATTTCCTGCATGTTACAGCTTAATGGATCTCGCATTTGGGTCATTTTGGGGCTACGGCCCCTGCGTCTCCTGCAAGGTCCCAGTCTCGCCAGCCAGGATCCTCCAGATGAGTACAGTACATGCCTGCCATCGAAGAATACGAAAAGCATACTGCCTCCTTGCCTATTGGCCTCTGAAGATGCCAAAAACATGGATAGTAATCAGTCGTGTCACCGTTGGCTCTGCCACCTGCAGCAACGGTAACCTTTGGGGCAATCACAAGAACTGGTTGGTTTGCGTGCATTGACTTGGCTCCAAATAAGGAGAATAAACAGAGTTGAGCTGCTAGCCAGGGTCTCGATCATGTCCCTGCTCAGACAACGGCAGTGCAGGTGGGACGCTTACTTTTCTCCCAGGATCCATCCCAATCATGATGTTTGCTCAATAAAGGCGAACGAGCCTAAACCGTTCGTCAGCTTGCCAGGTGTCGAAACTCCGCCCACCCGTGCATGCATGGATAGCTCGGTTGACAGGGTGAAGGTGAGGAGAAACGAAGCCTTGGAGGGAAGAACCCAGCACCAGACGCACTTTTTCTGCACGACAAGACTGACTATGATCGATGAACATCAAGCCTTGAGTTGAGCCGAAGCCAGACTAGATTGTGATCCACTGATGGCAATACTTTAGAAGGGACAATCAATGATGGAGCGGACGGGCACTCGGGCAGGACGGGAGAGCTTTTCGTGGAGAAATTAGTGGTGCGATGCGCTGGAGGTCGCCTCAATTACGGCTCTCTCTTGGTGTCTGTTCAGGCCAAACTCTTTTTTCGGAGTGTACGAAGCCCACGGGAACTTGCTAGAGCCGTGGGACACACTGATGAGCAATATGCAACACGGGCCTTGGTAAATCACCATGGATACTAACTGGCGGACAGGAATATCCCAAGGACGTATGTAAACAAACAGGTTCCCCAAGGCTCGATCGATTATTTCTAGTGTCTCGAATTTTGAGAGACTTGTCAATTCGATTTCAATTCATGCCATAAACACCAAATTCATGCTTTAACGAGAACGACATTGCAGTTTATTTCGCCTGCCGATTGGAGATAATTGCTATTATTACTACCGGCATCATTATAGTCATCAAACAGCCATACCCTGCATTTATTCCGTTCACACCTCTCTCAATCTTGTCGTCTCGTCGAATTCCGACTCTCTTTTTTTGGCTGGGCTGGTTATTCAATTCAATTTGTGCTGGCTGACGGCTCGGCCCTGGAATTGCTTTTCTGGCAGTGCCCGTCGAAAGTCACCTTTGCCTGACCAAGTTTTCCCCCAACGAGAGAAATATCGTCAGATCAGATGTTATCAGTTGACCAAGGCTCATTTGCTTTTTGAACGTTCCATTTTTACATCGTTAAAAACGTTTTGTTCCGGGATTTCACGTTCTCGGTGTCGTTCACTCTCATTCCATTCACGTATCTTCCCATTCGATCGGCTCTTTGTTTTTCTCATACCTACATGTACATATTATTACGCAGGCCCCCCTTTCCTCCTACATCATTTGATTTACAGACTTTACCGTCCGACCTTTGTCTCTCCTTTGTCTCCCCTTGATTTGTTTTTCTTCTTCTCCATCTTCTTCTTTTTCCACCACTTTACCTATTCTTGTCATTTGCTCGTCTAAATATAACGTTACCCAGCTTAGCATAACAACTGCCTTGCCAACGCCATTGTCAAACCCCCCTACTCCTGTTCCCGCTCACCCCCTTCTATTTCGCCTGACCAGTCAACACCACCCTGTCCCTGAGTCCAAGTCCCTGACAGGGTCACTTCCAATCAATCAATCTCCCGCCCACC